>CAUZXS010001405.1:55000-82500 GCA_963585895.1 Sepioteuthis lessoniana | reverse complement strand
ACAGGTGACATTTCCACACTAGACGGAAGCTCTCTGAAACTGGTAGACAAATTCACCTAACTAGGTAGCAGTGTCTCATCAACCGAAAAAGACATCGACACGCGCCTAATGAAGGCATGGACAGCTATCGATAAGCTATCGATCATATGGAAACCAGACCTGACCGATAAAATGAAACGCAGTTTCTTCCAGGAAGCGGTCATGTCGATACTGCTCTATGGATGCACTACTTGGACGCAAACAAGACGGCTGGAGAAAAAGCTAGACGGCAACTACACTAGAATGTTGCGAGCAATATTGAACAAGTCCTGGCGGCAACACCCCACAAAGCACCAACTATAGGGCCACCTGCATCCCATCACGAGAACTATCCAAGCTAGACGAACCAGACATGCAGGACACTGCTGGAGGAGCAGGGAAAGGCTCATAAGAGATGTACTCCTATGGACACCCAGATATGGCCGAGCAAAAGCAGGACGACCAGCTCGAACATACATACAGCAGCTATGTGAGGATACGGGATGTAGCCCTGAAGACCTGCCAGAGGCGATGAACGATAGGGAGAAGTGGCGAGAGAGGGTCAGGGATATCCGTGCTTGCGGCACGACATGATGATGATAATGATGATGATGATGATATGAAATCTACCTGGTCATCCAATTTCCTGTCGGCGGAAGTATATAAAAATGTCTATCATAATTAGAAATTCCTTCAATTATTTTGAAAATTTCAATGAAACCATATCTCATTCTTCTTTCTTATAAATTCGGTTTTACTTTGATTCGGCTTTACAACATATCAACCATTGTTGGTTATTCAATGCTAAATGCTGTTTTACATATATATTAAATATATGATTTGTAAACACATTTTGTAGATACACACAGTTAAATTATCAAACAGTTCTATTCCTAACAACTCAAGTTATCATAAGTCAACAAAGTTATATGGTTTCAAGAATTGCTATGTAAGACTAACAATTCAATGAAACATTATTTATTTACTTAGTAAAATGATCAAACTGTTCTATTTCTAACAATTCAGATTAACATAGGACAAAGTTTAATGGTTCCAAGCATTGCTATGTATGACTAACAATTCACTTAAACATCTGCTATTTACTTACACTCAGTTAAATAGTCAAACAGTTCTATTTCTAACAATTCAATTAACCATGAGTCATTTGTTTCCACTCAGTTCTATTTGACCCATGGATGGAGCTACCACTCCAGGCCAGGGTGGACATGGGAGTAAAGGTATTGAAAGGATATTCCACATTACCAAAAACTTTAATCTTGCTCCTCTACTGTGATTCAGTTGGTATATTCTAAAGCCACAGCCGACTAGGATATTTCTAGTAAAGTGATTAATCCTAATTTTTCAAATCTCTAAGTATATCTGTAATCTTTTACTCTTTTTATTAGTTTTGTTATATATATATATATATATATATATATATATATATATATATATATATATATATATATTTGGCGTGGTGCTTATATTCGGTAAGCTAGGCTGTAAGACTATTTTTACTGTCCCATACTTCTGAATTTTTGTTAATCAAACCTAAGCTAAGTATATATATATATATATATATATATATATATATATATATATATATATATATATACATTAATTGGAAAATAACTGCGTTTTACCTGTAATTTACGTTTTAATTATCTAAATATTATCATCTAAAATAAATTCCACTTCATTTTAAATCACTTCAACCGGACTAATTGAAAAAATAGATGGAATTGCTTGAATGTGAGATACTTTCCCATTCAGTTTTGGCCCCTTGAGATTTTTCATTTGTTTCGATCGCTAGAGCATTCCGTAACTGGCCTTCTTATTAAACAGCAGTCGTTGAAAATGAAGTTGATTATATTTTTATGGTAATGTTAAAATACATTTTACTTACATTTAATTTCATATAATATCTGGTAAAACGTAATTACTTTCCGAACAGCTTGATATATATAGATGAAGTTAAATGCTAACATACACTTTCGCCAAATATTATGATATACAGTTTTCAAAAATTCTTCACTTTTAATTCAAATCATTTTTCCTTCATTAAAGTCATTTAGGATTACTATTATATTCTTATAATGTTCTTCAAGGAGGATCGCTTTAGCATTAAATACCCCTTGAAGACTGATAAGTTATTGATAGATTATTTATCTGTCCAATAAAGAAATCGAAATTCGTGCTGCACGAGTGAGTGGATTTTTTTAATTCGTTTTGCTTATTTCGAGCTCAAAAATTGACATCTCAACAGCTATAGTTCTTGATACCCTGATTGAAAACATAGTATATGGTGCTTAAAAAAACTTAAAGTCTTTCCCTATAAAACTGTATCCCGAGTGTTACAACCTTAAACAAGTTTTTTTTAAGTAAATATTCTATCAAGAATTGGTGTGAATAGTAAATACGTGTTTTATGAATTCTCGTCGGTAACAGAGAAAGCTGAGAAGTCATATTTGGGTAGTTTGGGAAGCCGACTTTTCCAAACGGAAAATGAGATACTCTCCTCGTTTTATTAGGCAAGGATCATGATTAACTGATACGTACCATACACAGATTGACTAACTAATAAACAAACAAGCCATCACACACACACACACACACACACACACACACACTCAAAATATACACTCATACACTCACACTTACACATATACCCACATACACATGCATGTACACACAATTATGTGTGTATATGATTTAATAAATTTTCCCATAAAAGAAATATTTCAGCCCACAAACACACACACACACACACACACACACATATATATATATATATATGTATATATAATGAATATATATTAGATTTATAAATTTAATGCCATGGAAGTTTGTCTGCGATCTTTGGTTTCATGAAGTTTTACAAACAACAATCGTCGGGCAACTCATGAAACCAGAGGTCACAGACAAACTTCTATGGCATTAAATATATAAATCTAATATATATTTATTCATCATTATTATATAATAGCTCTATCTCAGATATTGAGCACTCTCCAAATTATATCGCACTTGGTTCGCAACAAACCCACAAAGGGAATTTGTGACAACAAGCACTGTTGCAATATATATATATATATATATACACACACACACACTTTATATTCACTATATTTATAAATACGTATGCATACACATACAAACACTCTAATCATTAGGCCATTGAACAAATGGGTGGACTGTTCGCCAATGGTTGAGGAGACCGGGGTTCAATCCCAGGTCGAGTCATGCCAAAACTCAAAAAATGATACTTGATGCCACCTTGCTTAACACTCAGCCTTATAAGGTAAGATCAAGGGTAAACTGGAGCAATCTAAGGAATGGGGTAGCAGTCTCCCCTACACATCGGTGTAGTAGCTATTGTAAAGGGAGCCTTCGGGTTACTCTCGACTTAGGTCGCCAACTTTACTTACTTAAATGTATATATATATATATATATATATATATATAGAGAGAGAGAGAGAGAAGGAGAGAGCGTGTGAGCGTGCGAGAATGTGTGTGGAGGGTTAGTTGGCTGGTTGTGTTTGACGATGTATTAATGCTCTCAGGTTATCTAATCCCAAGTTATATATATATATATGTGTGTGTGTGTGTGTGTGTGTGTGTGTGTGTGTGTGTGTGTGTGTGTGTGTGTGTAATTTGTAAATTAATAAGTTATAGGCTAAGATTTTAATATTACCCCGAGCTCATTTGTTAGCCGTCAGTTAAATTGTTTCAAGTATTGCTATCTAACATTAATAGTTTTATTCGCAGAACGTTTAACAGTTTCAAATATTATGTAATGCTAATAATTCAATTTAAGAGTCATTTGCTTGCACACGGTTAAAAGGGACTCTTGCAGGTGCTATCACTTCAGGTCAGTGTAGATTTGAGAGTAATGATATTGAAAGGACCCACGACTAAAGTCTCCCTATCATATGTAGTTTAGTTTCACATCAAGGACACTCGTGGGAGGTGTCTTACTCTTGTGTAGAGATGCAGTCAGCGTATTCTACAGTCCCCGCCGACTGGGCTGTATGTATGTATGTGTGTGTATTTATGTGTCTATGATGAGTATTTGGATGAGTATTGTTAAATAATATAGATGTAAAAAATTTCTAAACTAATTTTTAATAACAAAAACAGAAAAAATTGTGCGAATTTATCTTCAGTTGTAATGAATATTTTGGTTGATTAGTATGAATTTATGGCATATAAAACCCTTGTAGATTATTTAATGCCAAATTCTGTTTATACATATATATTGAATATATATGATTTGGTTTGGTTGGGTTTTATGGCATATAAACCCTTGTAGATTATTTAATGCCAAATTCTGTTTATACATACATATTACATATATATGATATGGTTTGGTTGGGTTTTATGGCATATAAGTCCTTGTAGATTATTTAATGCCAAATCCCGTTCATACATATATATCAAATATATATGAATTGGATTAGTTGGGTTTTATGGCATATAAACCCTTGTAGATTATTTAATGCCAAATCCTGTTTATACATATATATTGAATATATAGGCTTTGGTTTGGTTGGGTTTTATGGCATATAGACCCTTGTAGATTATTTAATGCAAATCCTGTTTATACATATATATTAAATATATATGATTTGGTTTGGTTGGGTTTTGTGGCATATAGACCCTTGTAGATTATTTAATGCCAAATCCTGTTTATACATACATATTACATATATATGATTTGGTTTGGTTGGGTTTTATGAATGGCTTTCTATACTACGGGCCACTACATAGTGCACACAAGTCATTAAACTGGACGCCGGTTTTATTGCAGGGAGAGAATTAGTCGTTTTTGTTTCAGTTTGAGGTAACTGCTGTGTGCTGTGTATTTACCCTTGTGTTGTCGGATCAAGAAATTCAGAGGAATCTTTTGATTTTAACTTTAGTTGGAATATCATTTATCTTATTTAGTTGAAGTATATTTGATTATTTTAGTTTGAGTTGATATATTATTTTTATTCAGATTGTAAAAATGAACCTATGGGACTTAAATTTACTCGCACAAAAAGAGTTACTTAAGTTTAAAGCTTTAACATTTTTAAATTAAAGTTTAATTCATTTTTGAAATTTTCCCTCTTTATGTTTGTTCAACATTTTTCTATTAAAGTTTAAAGAACTAAAATGCAATTCGTTTTAAGCAATTTGTTATTTTAAGAAGCAAAGCAATAAACAAATTTGAATAGAATTGAATTTAGTTTCTTCAAAGACGTAAAGCAAACTATTTTTATTATAAAATGAATTAATTTTTTTTTTCATAAATTTAATGTCATTACTTAATTTGATATTTATTTTTGATATCGTTAAAAAAACATTGTTTGTGTAGGTGAAAACGTAACATTAACGAAGTTAAAATTTAATCTTCTCAAGTTTTTAACCATGATAAAAAAAATTAGCATGTGTTCATATCTTTCAATTAAAAGTTTAAGTTTGAATAATAAATTTTAATAAAATTTTGATAGAGAAAGTTTCATTAACAATTCTCTATTAAAACTTTATCCAACATTTCTTCGCACTTTTGTTTCCAAAGTTAAAGAAAAAATGATTATTTTTACCACATTAGTTACTAACTGGTGAACTGTAATGATTTTATTATTAGAATTAAAGAAAAAATAACGTTAATAATTTTTATTACAAGTGCTAAGTGTTTGCTTGCAAAACATTACTGAAGCCAGCAAGACAAAACTATGTGTGGTGCGTTTATATAATACCAGTTTATCGTTTTCAAAAAAACAAAGACGAGAGAGAGAGAGAGAGAGAGAGAGAGAGAGAGAGAGAGAGAGAGAGAGAGAGAATCAAATTGCTGATGATCTTAATGCTTTTTTAGGAGTAGATAAGATTAATTATACAAATTTGAAAGAAAGTCTGCTTAACAACAAAAAAGACCTCCTATCCAGTTGTAGCATTTTTGGATGAAAATATTTTAACTGTTCAATCATCAAAATTTCTTGGTGGTATTCCTCTCTTTATGTTGAGAATTTAAAACAATTTGCTCTTTGAAACATTTCATTATGGTGGTAAGTGTTATATTAGCAGCCTGTTCAAAAATCGTATAAATACAGTTGATAGTTGGTCAAAACTGGAAGAAATCATCCGATATCTAAATTCTATGGCTTTTGATTACCAGAAAAATATCTTGACTCGACAATTTTTTGCAATGGCTGCCAAAATGATTGGAATGAAATACAGCTCAGATATAGTTATACGTGCTTTTGGGTACTATGCAACATCACAGACATTGTATAATAGATTAAGAGACGATCTTTAATTACCCTGATTTGCAATATTAGGAAGGATGACATCAAAAGTTTCAAAACTTAAAGAAAAATATTTTTGTTATCTATATTTAATACCCTTGATACTAGTCTAAAACAGTGTATAATTCTTCATGAAATGTTGCTATATCATGGCAAACAACAATTTGGTAAATCAGTTGACACTCCATCTCTACTTGCTCAAACAGTACTTGGTATAATGTTGATATCTTTCAATGGGGGTCCCAAATTCCTTACAAATTCCAATTTCAAAATTAACATCCGCCTTTTTATTTGAACAAACTGAGTTAATAGTCCAGGCCATCACATCTGTATCAGCTGATGTAAAGGCAACCGAGTAAATCAACCTTTTCTCAAATTATATTCTATATTTCCTGAAAAAAACTTAGTTAACTGAATGTAATAAACATTTGATTTTTTATTATGTTTATCTGTTGAAAAACATTCGCAATTTTTGGCTGACAGAAAAAACAGGAGAAGTAATATTTGATGATGATGGAGTAAGACGAGTTGCAAAATAGGTACATCTTAAACAGTTATATCGTTTTGAATCTGAAGGACGAGTCAAACTTTCAGATTTAAATGAATTTTTCTTTGCTCCAAAGCCAATAGAAAGAGAATGGGTTTCTACATGCCTCAGTGTTTTCTAAAAAAAACATACAATGCGCTTCTGTTGAGTTCTGTTTAGTGAACGCTTGTAATATTAAATAAGGGACAAACCACGATATGAGAGGAAATAGAGATATATTCTCAGGAAAAGTATATACAATAGAGAGACTATTAGTAGACAAGAACAGAGGATTAGTGAATACAGAATAAAGATATAGTCCAACGATAGCATTGGCTTCCGTTATAACGGTAGCAAGTAAGGCGATCTCGTGCGATCTCCAGTCTCCAAAGGCTCTAATATTATTCCTATAAGAAGCTGCTCTTCACCTTCGAGTCTGCCCTGGTATTAGTAGCTACTGCTATATATGGCAAATGGACTAGTTCATTGTGTGGAAAAAGGTGGGTGATACCCAACAACTTCTCATTCAGTCTGGAATGAGTGTAGATAAGAATGATTCTGTCCTCTTCATAAACAAGGTTTTGACATATTGGAAAATTTTAAATGTTAGATCTCTTCAAATTGATAAATCACGTAATGATCCACTACAAACTGAAATCAGATCTCCAAATGACACAAAACTTGATTTTATCATTGAATTTGGTAAAATGGGTCTTAATATGGATGGCAGTCAAGGTAATCGTAAAAAACAATTATCCTAAAAGACTACTACTAATATACATCATACTTGCAATGGAATTATTAGTCTATGTCGGTACCTTTTAGCTACTAGTCATAAATATGTACCACTTGGGTAATTTTCAACTGATCCATTAGAAAAAGAATTTGGTAAACTTCACCAAGGATCAGGCGGCACCTCTTTTATTAATGTTCAACGGTATATTGTGAAGCTGTATATTAAGCAGACATCTTTATTTTTAAATCAAAATGTAAATATTGATGAATTTGATGTTAATCCAGGTCACCAATTTACATCTTTTGATTATAAACTTTGTGAGGACGGTTCAGAAACATTTGACAATCTGGAAAATTTAGAACCATCTCTTTCTAATGAAATGAAAGCGGCTCTTGTGTACATAGCTGGATATATTACAAGAAATGATAATCAACCCAGTGAATGTGAAACCAATTTTTATTATGAAAAGTATGGAAAATATTCCAATTTAACTGACTGTGGAAAGCTAAAAGTTCCTCCTGACCACATTTGCCAATGGTTATTTTTTGTTTCATTCTTTTCCATACAACAAAGGAATGATGTTACATTAAGTAACATTTTATGCTTATTTCTGAGTTTCCTTTTTTCAACACGAAGAAAAAGCATGCCATTATCTTTGCAAATATAGTTTTGAAAAAATTTTGCAAATATGGCACACCCAGATCAGAAAAAGAACCAGCTCTAAAAGTTTTGAAACTTTCCTAGAATGATTTTGTTTTGTCTATATTTCTGAGATATATACACACTGCGGCAGATGTCTTCCAGCCTTTTCGGGTTCTGTTTGTTAAACCCAGTAACTGTAGTGTAAATCTAAATTAAGCTCTTTATTCATTCATTGGGAATAGATTGAATAATGTGTTCAGGGACATCTGTAAATGATATAAATATTTCTGATTCAGTATTATGGGTATTATATATTTTACCAGAAATCATAATTACCACTTTGTGTTGTTTAATAATTATCAGTGTCCCAAGCAAAACTTTCAACACATCTTATTATCCTCAGGTGTGAATCAAAATGTTATTCTCAGTATTTTCAAAAGTGGTTGACATAATTTTCTTCTAAAATTTCTGAAAAAAATACATTTTTAAATAGTTCTGGCTCTCAGTTGCGCCATGAGTTGGCCTCTAGTATAGAACACCATGGCTTTATGGCATATCAACAATTGTTGGTTCTTTAATGCTAAATCCGTTTTGCACATATATATTAAATATATATGATTTGATTTGGTTTGGTTTTATGGCATATCGACCATTGTAGGTTATTCAATTCTAAATACTGTTTATACATATATATCAAATATGTATGAATTGGCTTGTTTGGGTTTTATGACATATCAACCCTTGTTTGTTATTTAATGCCAAATTCTCCATATACATATATATTAATTATATATAAGTTGGTTGGGTTGGGTTTTATGGCATATCAACCATTGTATGCTATTTAATGTCAAATCTTGTTTATACATATATATTAAATATATTAGTTTTGGTTTGGTTTGGTTTGGTTTGGTTTTATGGTATATCAACCATTGTAGGTTATTTAATGCCAAATCCTGTTTATACATATATATTAAATACATATAAATTGGTTTGTTTGGGTTTTAAGGCATATCCACCACTGTAGGTAATTTAATGCCAAATTCTCTTTATATATATATATTAGATATATATAAGTTGGTTTGTTTGGGTTTTATGGTATATCAACCATTGTAGGTTATTTAATGCCAAATACTTTTATACATATATATTTAATATAATGATTTGTGAATGCATAATTCATAATATTTTTAATGGAGTCTGAGTTCATTTTTTGCACACAGAGAAATCGTTATTCATGTGATTTGAAAATCAATAGTTTCTGGGTAATTTTATTTTTAAATGAGTTAGAGTTAATTTGTTTACTCAGATGAATTAATATTGTTTGCACACAGTTAAATGGTTCCAAATTTTAAAAAAATTAATTGTTCTATTTAGTATTGTTAGATTGTTTCCAATCACTTGAATGGTGTAAATATTGCTATCGAACATAAATAGTTTTATTTGCACACAATTAAATGGTTTCAAGTATTGCTATGTAACACTTAAAATTCAATGTAGATACACTGCTAAAGATATTAAAGTATTGCTAATCATCACTAATATTCTATTTAACTTTACTATTGGTTAACACAAAGTTAAATCGTTCCATGTATTGCTATATATCACTAGCAATTCAATTAAAAAGTAAATTCTTGCACCCAGTTTATATATCAGATAGCACTATTCGACCCTATCAATTGCTACCTCTCCCAGCCAGAGTAGACATGAGCAATGGCTATGAAGGGGTACTCCACATTTACCGAAGCTCCAGGGCTAGAGCCTCGCCATCAGATTGTTTAGTTTCATATCCAGCACACTCATTGGCAGGTGGTGTCCCAAACAGAGATTCAGTTGTATTCTCCAGTTCCAGCTGCTATGTAAATACATTATAATTCACATATATATATACACACCCCATATATATATATATATATATATATATATATATATATATATATATATATATTGGGTTGGTTTGTTGTTAGGTTGGTTGATTGGTTTTATGGTATATCTACTTTCGGATCATTTAATGTTGAAGTCTGTTTAATAATTATTATTTCTAAGAAAATACAGGGTGGAACGATAAAATTGTCCCCCTAGAGAAGACGACATGATTCCATTTCTGTTTAATGAAAACCGGTTTTCTTTTTTTGTTGCAGACCATCTACTAGTAGGCCAGTTGTGTACAAATCCCAAGAGTGATAGGAGCCTTCTATTATGTCTGAAAGTGACACAATGTTCAAAGAGCGAGATCGGAGATGCGCCGCTGTACAACTCATGTCTCTACCGATCCAAGTTATGACAACAGGACCATTGCCAACACCCTCAAAATGCAAATCCGGATGGTTCAAAGCTTGAGGGTGATGATAACAAAGTTTCTGGCTACGGTTATGGTCTTTGGAGTGGTTTCAAGTGAGGGCCACATCATGCCCCCTCACATCTTCGAAGACGGCTTGAAAGTCAACACCAAAGTCTACCTGGATGTGCTGAAGAGTGTGGTGATCCCCTGGTGCAATCAGGTGGCCGGTGGCAGACCCTGGGTGAGGCAGCCGGACACGACGCCGGCCCACAAGTCCAAAGAGACCCAGGATTGGCTTCAGAAGGAGTGCTGCGATTTTGTATCCTTCTCTCACTTCCCCCCTCCTCCCCCGACCTGAAACCGCTGGACAATTTCGTTTGGTTATACGTCGAGAACATCACCAACATGACCTCCCACAGCACCAAATCCAACCTGATCACCGCCATCTGCCGAGTATTTGCCGAGCTCCCGCCGGCGCTTGTAGAAAAGGCATGCTCCCAGTTCCGGATCCGTATCCGTATCCGTATCGAGGCGGTGATTGAAGGTGAAGGCGGCTACATAATCGGCTCTACTACATAATCAAGTTACCTGAATTGATTTTTTCACTAAAAGTTTTAAAATAAAGTTGTAGTGTTGTTTTTTTAGGACGACAATTTTATCGTTCCACACTGTATTGTACAAAGGGTATTTTCACAATCATTTTAAACAGTTATGTACAACACACTTTGTTACATTATTAATGTTTAAAGGGCCAATCTGTTAATGGATGATAAAATCATCAAAAGCAGATCTTGATATATATATATATATATATATATATATATATTATTTAGATTTGTTTTACAGTGAAAACCATTCTAACCTCGCAAAAATACTTCTTCTATGGGTCTAAGAAGGCAAGCATTAATGACATAGTTGTTTCACACTTCTATACCTTCTTCAACTTTCCTTATTCTTACGTTAGTTTCGTGTTCGCAATAATAATACTTTTGAAATGTTTAAGGGGGCCCAACTTTGAATTGGTTGGTTGGGTTTTATAGCATATCAACCTTTGCAGGTTATTTAATGCCAAATTCCGTTTATACATATATTAAATATATAAGCTTTGTAGACAAATAATTTGTTGGTAATATATTTAAACGAGTCAGACCTCATTTGTTAGCATACAGTTAAATGCTTTGACGTATTCCTATTCAATACTTGTGGTGTTATGTTTAAAGCACCGCAAGGCGAGTTTGAACTCCAGTCACGCTATTACGTTCATTTTCAGACTATAGCCTTGAGAAAGGTATGAATCTCCTTATCCTCCCAGCTATGTACTACTAATGCCCTTCTAGAAGGATGGATTTGGCATTAAATGAAGGTTGATATGGCATTAAACAACAAACAAATAAACTATTAATTATATCTAACATTACTCATTCGTTTGCATTTAAATGGTTTCAAGTAGTGTTATGAAACAGGAACAATTTGCTTTAATATCAATCATTTATTTGCACCCAATTAAATGGTTAAACAGTTCTAGATGGTCCATTGATAAGACATTAACAGATACAACCACTTCGAGGAAGAGTGAGCCTGGGAGTCATGGCAATGAAAGGGTACTCCCCATTCACCAAATATCCAGGACAGGAACCTCACCAGCAGATATAGATTACAGTCATGTCAAGGACACTCATTGGGAAGAGGGATCTCACTCTTTCATAAATATGCAGTCAGTATATTCTACAGTCCCAGCCGATTGAACCTTAAATCTTAAATGGGAAAGATATATATATATATATATATATATATATATATATATATATATATATATATATATAGGGGGGTATCATACTATAACTAATATTTGTACAACAACATTACTTCCAACAAATCCCTCATCAGATGATGACTCTGGGTCCAGGCATGGCTTCGTGGCCGAAACATTATATATATATATATATATATATATATATATATATATATATATATATATCTGGGAGGGGTGATGAGAAGTGTGGGAGGAGTAAGGAAGTTAATACACCAGAGTTGATTGGCCAAAAAGTTAGGGTTAGGGTTAATATAGGGTTTTAAGAGAGTTCAGGAAGAGATTCCTAGGAAAGAGGCCAGCACTCTTCAAATCAGGTCAGTGGCATTTCCACCAGGACAATACACCAGTCCACAACTCCATCCTTGTCACAGACTATTTGACCAAGATGGACATCAAGACATTTCCTTGCTCCCTGTGACTTTTGGTTATTCTCTAAGCTCACAGGCTATCGTTATGAGACAATTGAGGAGATGAAAGAGGCTGTGACGAAGGTCATTGACACACTCATGCAAGAAGACTTCCATGGGGCTTTCCATTATTTGTTGGAACGGTACAACAAATGCATTGCAGCCGGAGGAGATTACTTCGAAGGGGACTAGAGTTTCATGTGTGTAATATCAATAAAAGTGCCCATACGAAAAAAAGTCTGGAAACTTATTCAATGATTCTCGTATGTATATTCATATGTGTGCCAGTGTGTGTGTGAGTTTGTATATGTATGCAAATGTTTGTGCATGCGTTTGTGTCTGTATTTGTGTCTGTGTCTGTGTTTATGTGTATGTGTGTTTGTGTGAGTGTTAGTTTGTTTGTTGGTTGGTTGGGTTTTATGCCATATCAAACTTTGTAGGTTCTTTAAAGCCAAATCCATTTTTATGCAAATTGTCGGTTCTACTTCAAACAATTCAGTTTAGCATGAGTACACAGCTTAATTGTCAAAAACATTCCTATTTAAAGTTAATCAGTTTATTCAAATAGTTCTAATTCAGCTAATTCAGTTTAGTATTAGTACAGATTTTGTTTACACAAAGTTAAATGTCAAAACAGTTCTATATTGAATAATTCATTTTAGTGTAAGTACAGTTTCAATGTCAAAAACAGTTCCATTTCAAACAATTCAGTTTAGCATAAGCATACAATTTAAATGTAAGTAAAGTTGGTGACCTTAGTCAAAGACGACCAGAAGGCGCCATTTTTGATAGCTATTACACTGAGGTATAGGGAAGGGCGCTACTCCATTCCCTGGACTGCTCCACTTTACTCTTAATACGTACCTTATATTGCTGAGTGTTAAACAAGGAGGTATGAAGTACCATTTTTAAAGTCTTTGGTATGACGCGGTTTGTGATTGAACCCAGGTCTCCCGGACCATTGGCGAACACTCTACCCACTTGGTCAATGATCCGGTTAATGAATTTAAATGTATAAAACAAGATACACGGTTAGAATCCTCAAGTGATCTAGAATTCAAAACGCTAGGAAAGCTTAGATGTGTTGAATACTAGCTCACCTGAAGATCGAATGCGAGATATACGGAGTCATGAGTTTTTACTCGATTCACAGGTTTTATTGAATATTTGAAATATGTGGCCCAGTCGGCTGAGGCTGTTGATAACATCAACTGCTTCTCTGTTGAGGGCTAAACCCCCTCCAACAACGAGTGTCCTGTTTATAATACTAAACAATCTGATGGTGAGGCTCCAGTAATGCTTTTGGGAATGAAGAGTCCCACTTCATTGCCATTGCTCTCAAGTCCACAAACACACTCACACAAACACATATACACTTAAACACACACACAAACACACTATATAAAATGCAAAAAGCCTAGTTCCGAATTCGAACTCGGGTCACCGTATCATTTCACCACGAGCGTTTGTTTGCACACAGTTAAATGGTTTCAATATTACTATTTAACATTAGTAATTCTATTTTTTTTTTTAAGTATTTCTACCTAATACGAACAATTTTCACCCATCAGCATGATTTCATCTGACTAATGATGCAAAACCTTGGGAAATGATTGAACAGTTCAACTTGACACATAGATGAGACCTGGAGGTAGTAGAACGGTCACTCTCCATTCCCAAAAACAACAAGACTGGAGCCTCACCATCAGATGCAGTTTATGGAGGTGCCCGTGGTGTAGTCGTTATCGCTGTAGGAAATGAACACGGTGATACGAGTTCAAATCCTGGACGAAACTGATTGCATTTCACATCGCACTAATACCCTTGGGAAAGGTATGAATCCAATTATTCTCCCTCCAGCTATGGGTAAATAGTAGGATAGACTAGGTTCTTCAGCCTTGGTTAGGCAACTAGTCTAGGAGAAGGAAAACTCTGAATTCAAACCTGTTAAACTCCGCTTAAAAATTGACCTTGTGTCATATCCTGCCCGAGCGGAGGGGTTGGTAAATAGTACCATCAGATGCAGTTTAGGGTCTTAACCAAGATAGTCGTTGGATATTTCTTATCCCTCTGCAGAGGTCCAATCGAACAATTCTACAGACTCCATCGATAAAGCGGATATATATATATATATATATATTGGAATGAATTTTTTCGAATTTGTGATTTTTAAAAAATTACGTTTAGCAGTTTACTGTCAACACAAATACTCGAAAAAAAAAGGCCCAGTAGCTTGGGGCTGCAGAATGTACCGCTTGCATCTCTACAGAGGGGTAAGACTCCCGCAACAAATGTTCAGGATATGACACTAAACAATGTAATGGTGAGTCTCCAGTAATGATGGAGCTTAGGGGAATACGGAGTACCCACTCATTGCCATCGCTCGGAGTTGTACACCTTATTGGGTCTTATCTATTGATCAAATAGAAGTAAACTGTGTACTTATCGTAAACTGAATTGTTTGATATAGAACTGTTTTTACATTTAACTGTGTGCTGTTTTACATTTAACTGTATATACACAGAAACAGTACTTATACTAAATTGAATTGTTTGAAATAAAACAGTTTTTGACATTAAAACTGCGTACTTGTGATAAACAGAATTGTTTGAAATAGATTTGTTTATATGTATAAAAATGGATGACATTAAAACTGCGTACTTGTGATAAACTGATTTGTTTGAAATAGATTCGTTTATATGTATAAAAATGGATTTGGCATTATATAACTTACAATAGTTGATAAGCCATAAAAATAAATCAAACCAAATCAATCGAAAAAAATTCTACATGCCATATAAACCTCTGAAATTTGCTGGTTAACAAATCCGGTCCCGTTTTTATCTTTTATTTACATGTCTATTTAACCTGCAAAGCAGTTGTCTCTGCAGACTAGTGAGTCGTATTGTTTTATTGAGTGATCATTAGTTTGATTTTGTTTCTATTTATTAGGAGATCAGTTGGTAGGTGTTATTGAATACACCAAGTGGATCTCTTCAGAAGAATAAAAAACGAGTGTCCTGGATTTGAAACTAAGTAATCTGATGGTGAGGCTTAAGTCGTGGAACACTGGCGAATAGGGAGTACCTCTTCATTGCTATTATTCCTAGGTACACTGAGAGTCAGAATGTTAATACATTTTCGGGTCCCATCTATGGCTCAAATAGAACTGTTTGATCATTTACTTGAAACTATTTAAGGTTAAGCAAATAAACGATTAATATTTAATCAAATTGATTGATAGCAAAGTTTGAAATTATTTAACAGGACAAATGAATAAATAATGTTTAATAGAATCACAAGTGTTAAGTAATAAAACATGAAACCATTTAAATGTGAGCTAATGAAACTATAAGTGTTAGATAGCAATATTGAAACCAGTTAACTGTGTGAAAATAAAACTATCAGTGTTAAATAGCAATACTTGAAACGATTTAACTGTGTGCTAATAAAATTGTTAGGGTCGGATAGCAATACTTGAAACCATTTAAATAAATAAAATTATTAGTGGTATGTATCAATATTTAAGATCACTTAGATGTAGAAAAATTTATTTAATAGCAATACTTAAAACCATTTAACTGTGTGCCAACAAATGAGCCCTGGCTCGTTTATGAATTGTTACCGACAAACTATTCGTTTACAGATATATATATATATATATATATATATTGCCAGTATTTCTTCATTAATACATATTTGATTGAACATAATAGACATTTTTGTCTCCATATTTGTTTGTTAATCCTTTCGAATTACCGTATTGATCTTATGATATTCGGCGGGAATTGGTTGATAAATCTTCCATAATTAATTTATAGAAATAAATTCGAAAAGTAAACGCTACACAATATAACAGTACAAACGCTCTTCTTACAAAGTAGTAATGTACATACAAAAGTTACATCACTTTTGTAATACATCCTCCCCTGATGATGGCCCAAAGTCGGGCAGAAAGTACTTGGGAAATAATTAATAATGGAAGAGTTATCAACCAATACCCGCCGAATATCGTAAGATCAATACGGCAATTCAAAAGGATTTTTAAAAAATATGTAAACAAAAAATGTCAATTATGTTCAATCAAATATATATATATATATATATATATATATATATAAAGGCTTTAAGTAACTTACAAAGCTTCATATGCCACAAACACAAACAGCCGACTTATAATTTCATTTCTTGTAAAAAATCATACTTAGGAAATAAAAATTAGAAGAATTTTAAAAAAAGGCGTTCGTTTTCATTCGCTATATATATATATATATATATATATTTTAATAAGTTTCTGATAGATGAAAATTTAATCAATACAAAAGTAGTGGAATCATGTTAATTGATTCGTTTTTAAAACAGTAAAAACAAATTATAGGGACCTTTTCGCCCGGCACATTTTAATAAATACCCCGGAAGCGTTTTAAAATGGTAATAACAGCGGGGAGATATCAAAATAAAATAAAAAAGAAGAAAAGCAAAAAACCTTAACTCGTTCAATTCCTACGAAGTTCCCCAAACAGGCGAAGAATATTAAATTGTCTCCCCTTCGGGCACTAGGTCGGGCAATGTAGCGTGATAGCTATAACCTCTAAGAAATCTAGATGTTTCTTGCACTTAACCTTGTACAAAACAATTCTATCCCATGCATGTTAAAGGAATTAGCTGAATTTTCCGTTGACATTACCTTAGTGCACTCACAATTGACTTCTCAAACGTGATGTAAACCCACATGATTTCTCATAGAAGTGACTCGACTTACCTATAGGTTGCTGCTGAAAGACTTTTGAAAAACGAATCTTCGATAGTTTACTGTCATGAGATCTCATATGACAAGCAAGATCGTCTTTGATCAAACAAACCCTATTGCCTATATCATATTTACCTACCCCTCCACTCGGACAGGATATGACACAAGGTCAATTTTTTAAGCGGAGTTTAATAGGTTTGAATTCAGAATTTTTCCTACTCCTAGACTAGTTTCCTCGCCAAGGCTTAAGAACCTAGTCTGCTCTACTATTTACCCATAGCTGGAGGGAGAATAATTGGATTCATACCTTTCCCAAGGGTATTAGTGCTGTGTGAAATACAATCAGTCTCATCAGGATTTGAACTCCTAACCCTATTTCCTATATTACAAACATGTTCAGGCAGTAAAGTTTCAGCGGCCAAGATCGAGTCCTACTTTCGCAGTACGTTTTTCTGGATGGAATGTTCGATTCTCCATGCATCAAACGTTTTACAGCTTAATGGAAGACGTTTATCAAGTTGATCTATATACTGTCATTTGCTCCTAATCCATTATATCTATTCCAAGTGCATTGAAGTTAAGTTTGAAGGCATCTTTAAAATATTTCTTAAATTTATATCTTGGACGTCTAACTTATTGCATCTCTCTGTTGAACAACTTCTTGGAGAACCTTTAGTGTGCTCAGACCAATGCTTATGATTGCGTATGAGTAGGATTTTGAATATATATATATATATATATATATATATTGAAGAGTGCATAAAAATAACTTTTTGTGAAGCTATTTCCAACCGAAACAAAACGCTACAAATAACTAAAACAGTAAAAACTCAACAGTCAACTCAAAACTAGACAACCCCAGATGACGACCAAAAGCATGGTTGAAAGACCTTCGGCAGAAGATATGGGACAATTCCTTTTACGTCTAGATCCCAACACAAGAAAAATAACAAGAATATTTGAAAAAATCAAATCAAAAATAATAAACAGAGTTCCATCGTCTTTAACAGAATCTGCTTGAATAATATATATATATATATATATATATATATATATATATATATATATATATATATATATATATATATAAGTGATTTCAAAAAGGGATATTATCTCGGTTCTGTGATCGACTTGTAGAAGCTGTATTCCAGATATTGAAGGCCATAATTAAAAGTTTCATTTGTTCTCTTTAAAATGGAAACCACAACACAATCATCAAATGGAAGTTTTACATGTGAGCAAAATTATAAATTGTAAAACATGTGTTTGAATACATCTTAACCAAACAGTGCTGGCTCGAGGTAGCGGCAACCAAGGCAGTTGCCCGGGGCGTGCCATGTGCTTAGGGGCGCCGTCAAGGATCTTTCCTGGTGAGAATTTTTATAATTATACTTAAAAGGGGCGCCGAACATCTGCTTGCCCAGGGCGCCAGAAACCAGAGGGCAGGCCCAGTAGCCAAATATGCTTAAATTCAGTTTTTCTCATTTCCCGTCAATCAATCCAAGTAAAGAGTTCCTTTCTTAAGTCAGTAAGGGTAATTACTTCATTTTAGGAATGTGGAATGATGTCAGAATACCTGTTGAGATATTCATTCATTTCATATTTCATTCCTTTGATCAGAAAATGTAGAAGTTCATATATACCAAGATTGCTGCTTCTTTGAGGAATTTGGAATATTCCAGAAATTATTTCATTGCTGTAGAAATTTCTCGAAGACTAATTGACATCATGTGAGTCAATTGGATGATTTGGTTTGGTTTCTTTGTTTTAATGGCATATCAACTTCTGTAGGTTATTTAATGCCAAAGCCATTCTCCTAGAAGAACAGTAGTAGTACTATTTAACCCATTGCTGGGAGGATAAGGGGGTTCATACCTTTCCCAAGGGTATTTGCTCGAAAGTGAACGTAATAGCGCGACTGGAATACGAACTCGCTTACTACGATTACGCAGGCCATCGATTTAATTATTACACCACGAGGACGCCCCCTCGAGTCAATTGGAGTTCAACTTGTGAATGTATTTCAAAGCTTCCCGACAAAATCATTGCCTTTTTTTACATCATGGTAAAATGAAATTTTAAATATCAGCTAAGACATAAGAAAATAATTGTCGATTCCCACTGGTCTGGTTCTTACTTAGGAGCAATTTCTAAACGCTCAAAGATACTAAGTTTATTTGTACAAGAAATTTTATGCAAGAAAGTCATCATTGCTTTCGAGAAGAACATTCTCACAGTTCGGGATGAGCGAACTTTGATGTAAAAATGCAAATCAATCTAAAATTTAATGCAAAGGATAAAACCAATATAACATCAATAAAACCTTAAATGCCACTTAACAAGAAAGACATGCTTGCTCCAAAATCTTGCCTTTTTGGAGAAATGACCTCTTGTCTGATGGAACAATCGACACGCAACTAACGAAGAATCGTCAGAAAAAATAAAGAACATATACACTTTCTGTTAAGTAATTAATCCGATAGTTTCCAAAAATATCCTATTCAATTCTTTTCCTTGTCGTTTTTTCCGAAGTCAACCAATTCAATCTTAAAATTTTCTACATTACTGCAGCTTTTTGTTTGAATAGGCAATTTGTTACAAAAATATACTACTAATGTTATATATATACGAGCAAAAGAATTCGGTTGGCTTAGAGAGTTATGCACACAAAACTGAATATATTTGTTTTAATCAAACAGGTGACATTTCCACACTAGACGGAAGCTCTCTGAAACTGGTAGACAAATTCACCTAACTAGGTAGCAGTGTCTCATCAACCGAAAAAGACATCGACAGGCGGCTAACGAAGGCATGGACAGCTATCGATAAGCTATCGATCATATGGGAATCAGACCTGACCGATAAAATGAAACGCAGTTTCTTCCAGGCAGCGGTTGTGTCGATACTGCTGTATGGATGCACCACTTGGACTTTAACAAAACTGCTGGAGAAGAAGCTAGACGGCAATTACACAAGAATGTTGCGAGCAATATTGAATAAGTCCTGGCGGCAACACTCCACAAGGCACCAACTATACGGCCACCTACTTCCCATCGCGAGAACTATCCAAGCTAGACGAACCAGACACACAGGACACTGCTGGAGAAGCAGAGACGAGCTCATAAGTGATGTACTCCTATGGACCCCCACGTAAAAAGCAGGACAACCAGCTCGAACATACATACAGCAGCTATGTGAGGATACGGTATGTAGCCCTGAAGACCTGCCAGTGGCGATGAACGATAGGGAGAAGTGGCGAGAGAGGGTCAGGGATATCCGTGCTATCGGCACGACACGATGGTGATGATGAAGTTGTAAAGTTGGCGACCGTAGTCGAGGGGGACCAGAAGGCTCCATTTTCAATAGCTACTACACCGAGATGTAGGGGAGGATGCTACCACTTTAGCTTCGATACGTACCTTATATTGCTGAATGTTAAGCAAGGAGGTATCAAGTACCATTTTTAAAGTCTTTGGTATGACGCGACCTGGGATTGAACCCAGGTCTTCCTGACTATTGGCGAACACTCTACCCACTGGGATTTGATCGTTATATTCTGAAGAAAAAGAGAGAGGCGTAAAACCATGGAACACCATCCCAAAGATGAAACACCAGTCATATTGGGTGTGCTTCGTTGAATGAGGGACTGGTGCACTTCACAAAATGTATGGCTCTGCGAGGAAGGAAAATGAACATATATTCCAGACAGGAAGGCCTGTCGAAAGAGCTTAGAATACAACGAATGTATGCCTCGTAGAGGAGTAAGCCCCCACCCGCCAAAATAAATGGGTGTCCTAGATATTACACAAATTGGCATCCATAGTTCCCGGGAGTTGGAGTACCCCTTCATTGTTATTACTCCCAGGTACACTCTGATATCGAATGATTGTAACTGTTAGGGTCCTATCTATGGGGTAAATAGATTTGTTTGAAAATTATTAGCATTGAATGGGAATACAAGAAACCATATAATTGTGCAAACAAATTATTAAATAGAATTATTAATGGTACGTAGGAATGTTTGAAACCATATATCTGTATGCAAATTATTTGTATTAAGAATTGTATAGTTGTTTACTAAGGATTATTATTAGTTCCTTGAAGACATATAATTGCTTTCGAATGATACAAATACTTGAAATTATATAACAGTGTTTGAATAAGTGATTATTAGTTAATAGAAATAGTTACTTTAAACCACATAAGGTGTATGAATTATTTTTATTCGAAAGGAATACTTGAAACCATGCAACTATATACAAACAAATGATTATATGATTCAATTAAAAAGAAAGACAATAGAATATTGAAAACACACTTATGATTACAATCAAATATTTAAAAATGAATCATATTTCAGCATTAAATAACCCATAAGGAGCTTATCTATCATTAAACAAACAAAACCAATTAAGACATAAGCCAGAAACTAAAATCTTCATTAAAAATGGATCTTTCAAATCAGCAATGACCTACATGCATAGTTCCAACGTTTTGGACAAAGATTTAAGGAAATCTAGATCTTGGAGAAGCCATGATAATGTAGTATCGTGGAAAGTTGAATTCAATAGAAAATATTTGGGCAGAATCGAAAGGGCATTTTCAAACAAGGACTACATATATAAATAAGGAGAAATCGGTAAAAGTTATAGCCGATCATTTGGAAAAAGATTGGGCAGCTGACTTTCAAACATCTGAATTAATTTAAACAATTTAAAGCCTATGTAACTAAATACTAAGTGTATATAAAATTCTAACCGAGTGTGATGAATTAACTAAGATTTAAAACATAATGTAATCACATATTCAAGTTTTATATCCTTAAATAAAGTAGGGTTTGAGTTTAAGATTTAACAGTACTCTTTTAAAACATAAACTGTACTCCCAAAGAAGAAACTGTCGTTTTTTTTTTCTGTGGTTTTAAATGATCTATGGAGATTTTTCCATGATGCCAAGCAAAAGGGTCTGAAAATACTACCACTGGTACACCTCAAATCGACTCACATTATGTCAGTTAGACTATCAGAGGCTTCTTTAGTATTGAAATAATTCTCTGGAATATTTCAAGCTGATTGAAGTGATAGTCATCTTAGTGTATAGAAACTTCTGAAACCCAGGGAATGTGATGAAAGAAACTACTGCCTCTACAATTATAACATTTCACATTCTTAAAGTAGTCATTCAAATTTACAGAACATAGTTGATCTTCATTAGGATTAAATCTCATGAACTGTGAAAAACTGTTGAAAATGTCGGTTTATGTAGACTGAATGGTATCCTATAACAAGCCCACACCTCACGATATACTTGAAAGACTGAAAAAATCAAAACCATTTGCATTGTAAATGATTTTATAATAAAATTCCTTGCAAGTGACTTTTACTATAAAAAGGTATTGGAAATGATTTTATTATAAAATATATTGGAAATGATTTGGCTCTAAAAATGCATTGGAAAAGGTTTTGCTATAAAATGCATTGGAAATTATTTCTTTCTATAAACATGCATTTGAAAAGATTTTTATTTTGAAAAGAAATTGGAAATGATTTAATTATAGATACATTGGAAATCATTTGTTTCTATTAAAATGTATTGCAAATCATTTTTTCAATTAAAATGGATTGGATTATTTTGGATTATTAATTGCTGGCTATTTAAATGGATTGGATTATTTTGGATTATTAATTGCTGGCTATTTAATGCCAAATCCTCTTTATACATATAAAACATAATTTCTGAACACGGTTTTATTGATAAAATTTTAAAATGAACCTGATCTCATTTTTTTAGCAAGCAGTTAAATGGTTTCAAGTATTTCTATTTAACACGACTATTTCGAATTACAATTAACGATTTGTTTGCACATAGTTAAATGGTACCAAGTATTGCGATGTATTTCTAATGATTCAATAAGGCATCAGTCATTTATTTATACAAAGTTAAAGGATTAAATAGGTCTATTTATGACAATTCATTTTAGCATAAGAAATTTGTTAGCACAGTTTAGATGTTAAACAGTTCTATTTGACTAATAAAAAGGAACCTATCATGTGCAACCACTCAGGACTTGAGTGGAGCCGGGAATGATAACAATGAAGGGGTACTCTGCATACTTCAAAGCTCCAGCATTACTGGAGTCTCACCATCAGATTGTTTTCTGTCATATCTAGGGACACTCTTTGGAGGGGTGTCTTACCCCTCAGCAGAGATGCAGTCGGTGTATTCGACAGCCTCAGCCGACTGGGCTAAAATGGATTGGAACTGGCTTAATCAGAATCCATTGGAAAATACATAAACTGTATATACACAGATCTTCATCTGTCCTTGAAAATAAGAAACAAAAAATTCGCATGGATTTGTAGATAAAAATTCCAACCAGAAGAGGTACCTGGACTTTGCCGGGGGACTGAAAAAGCTATGATACTTATCCTTGAAGGAACTCTTAGAATCAATACAAATAAACTGAAAATAAAATCCGAGGAAGGACTGAAACCAGCAAAACCATATAACCGTTTAGATTGTCTAGAATACTGCGAAGAGTGGTAGAGAGGTGAAGACACTTGCTCTCACTCCATCTCCAGTGACGGCCACAAGCAAGTAAATTGATGAGATTTGATGTTGATCACCTTATTTAACAGCCGGTCTGTTACAAGGCCCTAATAGCAATGTACTCGGTGAGGACTGAAATCAGTACCACAGCGAACTTGCCTGCTGGACAATAATGCTATTACTAATGTTTTTACCCATCCATACTCGCTAAGTGTAGTAAAGCAGGTTTTCATTCAGGGTTTTCTTCTCCCAGACTGGTTGGCTTACCAAGAACCCTATCTGCCCTACAATTTATGCATAGCTGCGGAGAGATAAATGGATCATTGCTTCTCTCAAGGGCATTAGCATGAAATAAAACGCACTCACACACCGATTCCGTTTTCTATTATGTATATGATTTGCGATTATTTTTCCAGATACGCAAAATGGCCTGCGAGATGTGCTGCATCATTCACTTCCTCAAGAGGATCGCTTCTTAAGTAGAAAGGTCGAAACTTCGAAAGGTCGTAACTTTGGGTGTTTGTCGTATTCGGTAATCAGGAAAAGTGCCGAAAAATATCATCATTCCGCTGCCAATACCAGGAGGAATATAATTTCTGTTAATTAATTTTGGTTTTTCCACTGCCAGAGCCGGAGATTGAACTCACGACCATCTACTGAGTTGATGCCCTGGCAACATTTTAACTTTTTTTGTGGCAATGAGGCAGGTGAAACTTTGAATATAAATTCTAATGTATGCTTTTCTAATTGAGAAGGTTCCTATTGGTTCTAATGCCTATGCTTGGCCTACTGATGAGGATATGACATAGAAAATACACTGATTCCTTCAATAATCCTAAAACTTTTAACAGATTCGTATATTGGTCGAACTTCAGCGAAAATACAGGGTTTGATGTTGTCATCTTATAATGATTATTCTCAAATATTCCAAAACTTTTCAGGATTTTGTGAGTTTAGCAGTTTGGTATAATTTGTGTTGGGATCCTGACAAAAGATAGACACGGGGGAACACAAAAAGGTTAATAGAAAAACATATATATTCAAGTAACAGAAACAAGATACAAGTGAACCTGGTTAAACAGTAGATAGTTGATAGGAAGCTGACTGTCCAGT
Source organism: Sepioteuthis lessoniana (assembly GCA_963585895.1). NCBI lineage: Eukaryota > Metazoa > Mollusca > Cephalopoda > Myopsida > Loliginidae > Sepioteuthis > Sepioteuthis lessoniana. Next base: position 57,378 of record CAUZXS010001405.1, on the reverse strand, counting down.
GTGGTAGTGACTATCCGTCCACTACGCAGATAGTATCACGCATGATTGATGCACTCCCATCTAATGCTCTCGTTGACGTGCATTTATGGAGGAGGGCGAGTCCATTATCTAGGGAGTACAACATTTTGACACCAACGTATAACAGGATTTACCACCTTAGCACTAGTACATAGGAATCTAAATAGTCTTATCCTAAAAAGTGTTATATGATACGTCGATTGTAGAGGGGTAAGACCTACACCACCAAAAAGGGGTGTTTTTTTAGTATCCCTGCTCATTGGTTTAGAGCGTAGAGTGTTCGCTAATGGCCTGAGAGACCCGGGTTCAATCCCAGGTCTAGTCATACCAAAGATTCAAAAAATGGTACTTGATTCATCCTTGCTTAAGACTTAGCATTATAACGTAGAGATCACCGGTAAATGGGAGCCATCCAGAGAAAGGAATAGCACCCTCCCCTACACCTCGGTTTAGTAGCTATTTAAAAGGGACTACGGTTGACAACTTTTTTTAGAATGACACAAAAATGTACCTGGTGTTGAGACTGCAGTTCTTGAGATCTGGTATTATGAAGAATCACCTTTTCATTGTTGTTTCTCTCAGGACCACTCTGGTAGTACCATTTAGGGTTCGATCTTTGGTTCAGATGGATTTGTTTTAATATTATTAGTAGTAGAAATTCTTGAAACCATAGAACTGTGTGCCAATTATTTGTACTAAGAATAGTACCTTAAAACTCTAATTATATACAAATTACTATGAGTTTACATATAATTTCTTGAAATCCTTGAAATCATATTAGTATCTTTAAATTGGGAGTGTTAAATAGCAATACTTGATACCATATACTTGCTTGAAAATTAAGAAAAGAAAACTGACTTAAACTTTAAATAAGTAATCAGCTTGTACAGACAGTATATAATAAATGATTGATTTTGACCTTATATCAAGGGTCAGTGTCTACACAGCAATGTTTATATATATATATATATATATATATATATATATATATATATATATATATTTAGGCAGCATTTCTTCGTTAATGCAAATTTCATTAAACATAATAATTTTCAAACCAGTGCTAACGTACTTAAATGTCTTTAGCTACTGGCACTATTTACAGAATTACATTTAAAAGCAAGCGCCATAATCTCCAACAGCAAAGACGTCCTTACACAGTAGTAATTTGCTAAAACAAAAGTTACATCACTTTTGTAACAGATTCTCCCCTGATGATGGCCCAAAGTCGGGCAGAAAGTACTAGGGATACATACAACTATGGACAATACCTTAATCAGTTCCCCCCGAATACGATAAAAGTAATACGGGAATTCGAACGGATCCAAAATGTCTATTATGTTTAATGAAATTTGCATATATATATATATATATATATATATATATAATCATTTACCGCTAAAACCGTTTTAAATCAATACAATACAATCCTCTATGCACAAATATGCAGAGTTATATCTCAATATTTTCAAGTAGAATAGAATACACACAAAAAAAAGAAAAGAATCTCGATTCTGAGTTTCATGTGGTTAGCTTTCAAATGAGCTTGTATCGACATATTGCCCTGTGAAACTCGGAGTCGAGAGATTTTACTCTGTTTTATTTCATTTCATACGTGAAAATATCACGATATATATATATATATATATATATATATATATATATATATATATATATATATTTATATATATATATTCAAATTTGTAACGACGAGATGCAATACATGGTATCTGTGTGACTTCCTAAAAGATTGCTACGTTATCTTTTATTATATTATATAAAAATAATTTTACACTCACACACACATACATACATGCATACGCATATGTATATATATATATATATATATTTGACCAACTCCTTCGACCAAGCAGTATGTGATACTAAGTCAATCTTTTTCTTTTTTTCTGTTTTATTTTAATTTTTTTTTAGCGTGTTTAACAGATTTGAATTCAGATGATTCCTTCTCCGAGATTGGTTGCCATATCAAGACTAAAGAGCCCAATCTCCCCTATTATTTACCCCTAGCTCTAGGAAGAATAGTTGGATGCAAACCTTTCCTAAGTGCATTACCGCTATGTGAAATGCTAACAGTCACGTCCAGGATTTGAGCTTGGGTCGACGTATCCATTTACTAAAATGATGATAGTGCTTTGAGTGGCAAATAATGGAGAAATAATCATAAGAAAATCTTAAGCCAATCAAAATCGTAAAAAAATCACGTGATGTGTTCTAAATCACTTTTATTCGCTTAAAATCTGCTTGTTCATTTTAGTTTTATCTATTTCTTTCGGATTTAAGACAATTGTTAACTTTCTGGGAAAAACTTGACAGCATCTTCCTTACTTTTCTTTTCCTTA
>CAUZXS010001405.1:5000-50000 GCA_963585895.1 Sepioteuthis lessoniana | reverse complement strand
CATCCCCCAAAGCTTCAGCATTGCTAGAACCTCACCATCAGATTGTTTAGTGTCATATCCAGGGCACTCATTGGGGGGGGAGTCTTACCCCTCTGCAGAGAAGCAGTCGGTGTATTCTAAAGCCCCAGCCGACTGGGCAATTTTTTTGTTGGTTTGTGGTTACAAACATTGAATGTTTCGAAATAACTTATATAGAGGTATAGGTAATCAAATGTTGGAATTTTGACGTTCTTATAAAGTCACGGAGGAAGTGATGCGAAAACGAGTTTTGTTTCTGGATTATTTTTTGTTTGTTTTGTTTTCTGGGAAGAATGCATAAGTCAGATATGAATTTTAGTACATTGATTGAGGAAAATTCGCTTCCCATTGAAAAAAACCTTGTCAGAATGGCTTCTCTACCAATCAAAAGAAGAAAAAGAAGAAGAGAAGTGAAAAAAAAAAGTACCTCTTATCTCTGTTCTTTTGTATGAATCTTGATAATCTGTAAAACAAGGCATCAAAAGTGCTTGATCAAATACTTTTGTTTTGCTTTTCCATAGTCTCTTACAAAGAGATTTACATCCGTTAACAGAGAACTTCGAAAGATTAAAGAGAAATCATTATATCTGGTTCTGAATCGAACATGTACTCATTTTTTAGACGATAGAGTACGTATACATAATGTACAGGGCACGGAAGAAAAAATTAGGAATATTCCAGTATACTAATAAAAGTAAAGATGGCGACCATAGTCAAGGGTGACCCAAAGGCTCTCTTTTCAACAGCTACTACCCCGTGGTGTAGGAAAGGGCACTACTGTTTCCTCTGGATTGCTCCACTCTACCCTTGATACAAAACTTATAATACTGAGTGTTAAGCAAGGAGGTATCAAGTACCATTTTTTGTGTCTTTGGTACGACTCGATTCGGAATTGAACGCCGGTCTCCCGGGCCTTTGGTGAACACTCTAACCGCTAGGCCAATAGACCGGTTAGTGTAATAACAAATGATTCTATTATAAAAAGAAAGATTAATTTTAATTTTTAAAAATAAACAACAAAATAAGAACATTATAAATTTACTCAATATGGCTACCATTTTTTTCAATTATTGTATCAACACACCTTCGAAACGATTAGCATTCCTTCAAATAAATTCTTCAGACATCTTATTCTGTTCTTCCTCAATAGCGAAACAATATTTGAATAGGAAGTTAAATTTGTTTCGTTTTCTGAAACGACTCATATAGCGTAATCAAGGGAGTTAACGTCTGGGCTTATATCTTGTTTAATTTTTCCCCCGCACAGTTTTCTTGTGGACTTTCAATTCATAAGCATACTTTCTTATTGACCTTGTGGGGTCCTTCTTAATCGTCCAAGCGAGAGCAATTAAAAAACCTTTTCTTTCTTTTTTTTCAATCATCCACTCACCCGTTTCTTTATAAAGCTTTTTTCTGTAATTTTTTTTTTTTTTACTGTGCTTTGTATACGGTAGACAAAGAAACTTTGGCTTGGTTTTGGCGTGAAGCAAATCATAGATTCTTTGTCGTTTCTTTTCTTGCTCACTCATATTGGGCTGAATTTTAATTTTAAAAAAGTCCTTGAATAATATTGCTAATCATGAAAATATAGATTTATTGTATTTTTTCAAAAGTTGGATGAATCAGACTAAAAAAAACGTTTTAAAAATTATTCCACATTTTGCCTCCGCACCCAGTATCTTCCGTTATATCTCATTCAACAATAACTGGAAGCAATTGGGGTGTAATAGATATCTTCGTAATAAATAGACCCGGCGATCTGATTGGTTTGGTTTAGATTTGTGGCACATCAACCATTATATGTTATTTAACGCCAAATCCATTTTTATTCAATTAAATATTTCTAGTTCAAACAATTCAGTTTAGCATAAGTACAGTGTTTAGTTCTATTTGACCAATAGATAGAACCCCGGGCCAAAATGGAACATATGACGGTTTGAAAATAAGTACAATCCTTATATTTATGCAATCTTACTTTTGGGTTCAGAATTCCAATATGGTAAATTTGGTAAAACTAATTCCTAATAATATCCGTTTTGGTCTGGGTTAAAAATGATAAAATCTTGGTATCATTAAGAGGAAAAAATATATTTATATATGTATAATAAAAGCTGGCGACTGCAGTCGAGGGTGACTCGGAGGGTCCCTTTTCAATAGCTACTACACCGAGGTGTTGAGGAGGGCACTATTCCATTTGCTGGATTGCTCCACTTTACCCTTGATCCTTACCTTATAATGCTGAGTGTTAAGTAAGGCGGTATCAAGTACCATTTTTGAGTCTTTGGTATGACTCAACCTGGGATTGAACGCCGGTCTCCCGGACCATTGACGAACATTCGACTCGTGAGGCGACTATATATAATAACAGATTATTATATATTAATTTTTATATATACTTGATAGCATGGACCACAGGTTTCATGCTGTCTTATAACGACCATCATCAGGAAAAGAAAGCCTTTCTCTGCCTGATGATTGTCGTTTATAAGACGGCAAGAAACCTTGGGTCACAGACAAGCTTTCATGCTGTTAAATGTACATGAAAACATATTTATTTATTATTATTATTATTATTATTATTATTATTATTATTATTATTATTATATAACAGCTCTATCATAGATATGTTAGCCCTCTCCAAATTATACCACATTTGATCTATCACAAACCCACCATGTGTGATAGTGGCAACCGGCACTGTTATAATATATATATATATATATATATATATATATATATATATTTTGGCAGCATTTCTTCGTTGATACAAATTTCATTAAACATAATAGACATTTTATGTCTCCATATTTTCTTCTGGATCCGTTCGAATTCCCGTATTACTTTTATCGTATTCGGTGGGGGGGGGATTGATTTATGTATTGTCCATAGTTGTATGTATCCCAAGTACTTTCTGCCCGACTTTGGGCCATCATCAGGGGAGGATCTATTACAAAAGTGATGTAACTTTTGTTTTAGCATATTACCACTATGTAAAGTGGTAATATGCTAAAACGGTAAAGACGCTCTATGTCACAGCAGTAGAATACACCGACTGCTTCTCTGCAGAGGGGTAAGACCCCCAACCACCTACGTGTATCCTAGATATAATATCAAACAATCTGATGGTGAGGCTACAGTAATGCTGAAGCTTTAGGGAATAAGGAGTATCCCTTTACTGCCATCGCTCCCAGGTCGACTCTGACCCGGAGAGGTAGCACCTGATCCTATTTACCCAACCCCTCCGTTCAAGCGGTTATTATTTCATTAGTTGCTAAAAAAAAGAAAAAAAGAAAAAAGAAAAAGAAAAAAAAACAAGTGTGCGAATTTAAATAATTTAATTTAGATTGTTTATTTCCCAGTCGGCTCAGGCGGTAGAATACACCGACTGCACATCTGCGGTCGGGTACCCCCCCCCCACCGACGAGTGTCCTGCATATGACACTGAACAATCTGAGGGTGAAGTTCCTATTATGCTGGAGCTTTGCGGTGTACCACTTCATTGCCATCACACCCGGTCGACTCTGACCTGGAGAGGTAGCACCTGATCCTATTTACCCAACCTCTCCGCTCGGGCAGGATATGACACAAGGTCAATTTTTAAGCGGAGTTTAACAGGTTTGAATTCAGAGTTTTCCTTCTCTTAGACTAGTTGCCTCACCAAGGCTGAAGAACCTAGTCTGTCCTACTATTTACCCATAGCTGGAGGGAGAATAATTGGATTCATACCTTTCCCAAGGTATGAATCCAATTGCTATTTGAAATGCAATCAGTCTCGTCCAGGATTTGAACTCGTGTTTCCGTGTCCGTTTCCAACAACGATAACCATTACACCACGGGCACCTCCACAATCCTGAGTATACATATATATCAAATATGTATAATTTCTAAACGAATAGTTTTTAGATAATAAGTTTTACTCGAATCAGAGCTTATTTGCTTGCACATAGTTAAATGGTTTCAAGTATAGTAAATGATTAAACAGTTTTATTTGACCCACAATTGGGACCCTACACTGACCACTCAACAATGGAGGGGTACTCAACACTCACTTAAGCTCGAACTCCACCATCAAACGGTTTCGTGTCATATCAAGGATACACGTTGATGTTTTTTTTACCTCTACGCATAAAGGTAGTTGGCGTATTCTACTGCTCGAACCGAATAGGCATGAAAATGAATCGGAAGTCTTACAATCGAAGCATCTGTATATATATATATATATATATATATAATTTGCTTACAAAGTGTGCCAAAATATTTTTGTTGTTTTAAAGTGTACCCCCAAGTAAAACACATTTGGGAAGTACGTTTCTAAGTGCCTCTGCGCGTGAAGACGTTGTAAGAAAAGCCAAAAGATTATGACGGTTTCTCTTCACAGGATTTCCTTGGAACAAAAGAAGAATTATATTACAGAACTTATCTATCAAGATCGACTAAACTTAGTCTGTTGTGGCTCAATACGATAAATGCGGAGTACACTCGTTAACAATCAGACATACGACAAAGGAAATATACAATTCTAATAACTTTCCCGGAATGGAAAAAACAATAAATGGTGCATTTATGTATAGCCAACAATAAAATCTTTAGACAACTAAATTCTGAAAAAAAAAAAAAAAAAAAAAATCACGTATAATACGCAGTAACTTTTTAAAATTTGTATCGACAGAATTTAACCTAAATTTAGGGTTTGTTCAACTTATCGGCTCTTACCGACTGAAAATAAGAATTTATACAGTTTATGTCTTGAAATACAAAATTTGCACAGTATTTTGATGGTTTTCTATTTAATGACATATCAACCTACGTGGGTTATTTAATGTCAAAGCAATCCTTGTAGAAGAGCAGAAGTGGTACTGTTTAAGCGTTTTTGTTTAAAGACATATCAAACTTCGTGGGTTATTTGATGCCAAAGCCATCCTTGTAGAAGAGCAGTTGTGGTATTATTTAAGGGTTTTGTTTAATGGCATATCAAACTTCGTGGGTTATTTAATGCCAAAGCCATCCTTGTAGAAGAGCAGAAGTGGTACTATTTAAGCGTTTTTGTTTAATGACATATCAAACTTTGTGGGTTATTTAATGCCAAAGGCATCCTTGTTGATAAGCAGTTGTGGTACTACTTAAGCTTTCTTTGTTTAAAGGTATTTCAAGCTTCGTGGGTTATTTAATGCTCTAACTATCCTTGTAAAAGTACTGCCGTGGTTCTTTTTAAGGGATGAGGAGATTTATGCCTTCCGCTAGGGTCATTAATCTGAAAGTGAACGTAATAACGTGAGTGGAGTTAGAACCCACTTAAAACGATGTCGCGGTCAACCATGTTAGCTACAACGTTACAGGGAATCCCACCACAGAATTTTGAGAACAAAAAAAAAAAACAACAAAAAACGCAAATATGTTCCGACAAGAATACAACAGAATGAGCTCACATCAAGAGAAACAAAATTATAAACTGACGTACATTCCAGTGGTTATTTCTCAGGTGTAAAATTAGTTAGGACTTTAGATATACTTAGCCCAGTCGGCTGGGGCTGCGTTGTATAGCTATATATATATATATATATATATATATATATGTATATATACATAATACAACTGAACGTGAACATTTACAAATATACACTTACATGCGGAACATAATCAAATATAATGACGAACTTCAATGAACGAACGAACACACTTCTTTATAAAAATATATCTCTCACACTTTATTCTCGAAAGGGTTGATGTTGGTCGTGTGTGAGGGATGAGTTGGAGACGTGGACAGACTGCTACATATTGACCCAAGTTCTTCTGACCATATCAGCACTTCTTTCTCATCTTGGCTGGGGTTGCTCATCCGTAGGTCACTGAGGACCTAAAGCCCTCTGTCTGCCGCTGGCTCTCACTTCGGCATCTTGTCCTCAACTGACTCCAACTGGCTCGAACCGCCTCGGACACCTGGTTATATTATTGTTTAACGTACACCTGCTTCCGCTGTTCTTCCGCTTATTTTCACAGGTGCATCTCTTGATTGACGGCTCAGTCGAGGGTCAATATGTTACAGCTGTAGAATACACCGACTGCTTCTCTGCAGAGGAGTAAGACCCCCCACCCACCTACGTGTATCCTAGATATAATATCAAACAATCTGATGGTGAGGCTACAGTAATGCTGAAGCTTTGGGGAATACGAAGTATCCCTTTACTGCCACCGCTCCCAGGTCGACTCTGACCCGGAGAGGTAGCACCTGATCCTTTTTACCCAACCCCTCCGCTCAGGAAGGATATGACACAAGGTCAATTTTTAAGCGGAGTTAACAGGTTAACAGGTTAACAGTTAACAGAGTTTTCCTTCTTCTAGACTAGTTGCCCCTCCAAGGCTGAAGAATTCAGTCTGTCCTACTATTTACCCATAGTTGGAGGGAGAATAATTGGATTCATACCTTTCCCAAGAGTATTAGTGCTATGTGAAATGCAATCGGTCTCGTCCAGAATTTGAACTCGTATCGCCGTGTCCATTTCCTACGACGATAACCATTACCCACGGGCACCTCAATGGGTTATTTATATTGTAACTTGTATATTCGAGTTAACAGAGAAAGAAGAAAATACATCAAGTAGTTTGAAAGAAAATAGGTTTTACAACACAAGATACAAAGAACGAACAATCAGTACTTTACAGGTGGCATTTACAAATCTATTTGATATTTGTCGTACGTCCCACCATTTATTTACCCATAGCTGGAGGGAGAATAATTGGATTCATACCTTTCCCAAGGGTATTAGAGCTATGTGAAATGCAATCGGTCTCGTCCAGGATTTGAACTCGTGTCGCCGTGTCCATTTCCTACGAGAGGTAGCACTTGATAGGGTCATATCTATGGATCAATTTGCAGTGTTTCATCATTTAAACTGTGAGCAAACAAATGATTAGCATTAGGTTGTATTGTTAGAAATAGAACTGTTTGACAATCTAACTGCACTTGCTTACAAATCATATATACTTAGTATATGTGGGAACAGAATTTGGCGTTAAATATCGTACAAAGGTTGATATGTCATATAATCCAACCAAACTACCAACCTCTAGATATACCTTACTTTCGGTTATTTTGTCAAGAACATGGTGGGTGTGGTATGTGATCGGAAAACTGTTCTCGTGTATAATACGCACCTTTATCTTGTGGGCTGTAAAATCTGGAAAAATAGTTAGTTGAATACACAAATACGGCAATAATCTAACAACAAAAACACTGCGAGTATCCAAAAATCTAAAGTGTCGATTTTTTATTTTTTTTACTCTTAAAGCCTATAACCTAAAGTTCCATGTAGTTGAAACAATCAACGGACGAAAAAAAGAGGAAACGTAGAGAGTTATCCGTATTTAAGGAGTATGTAATTTGTAATGTGGCAAAATTAAACTCTTCATATATATATATATATATATATATATATATATATATATATATATATTTACTAAAGTACTATCTACTAGCATTCACGGTTACCAGGAAAAAGAAAAAAACCGACAGAATTTAGAGATAACAATATCCCGAATCACTGCCTGGGGGAAAAAGAAAAAAAAATTCTTTTGAGAAAAAAATAAAGAAAAGGCCAACTTCGTCGCACCAGTTGAAAAAAAAATTAAGAGATATGCAGTCCGTTGGTCAAAAGAACAAAAACCCACCGTAAAATGCTACAATGCTACAATTACAAATAGTGCTCAATACAAAAGTAGAGCTAATTACAGAAATTAAATCGCGAGTCGGGACTATCCTACTACAGTTTCGCCTAAACTAGATGCTAGATACCCTGAGGAGCCGGTTTAGGCGAAACTGTAGTTGGATAGTCCCGACTCGCGATTTAATTTATATATATACATATATATACATATATTGTCATCCACAGACAGACTGTTTCGTTCTATCAGAACTCTTCAGTGTGGCTAGACCCGCTGGACGCTCGAAGCCGGGATCGAAACCCGTCTAACTTTACGATAGACAAAGGCTTCAGACCACACGGCTACAAGGGAATTTTAAGGTATTTTATTTTTAGCAACAGCAGCAGCAGCCTTTGTTTACATTTTTTTTATACCCTATCGGCTACCAGAGTGCTCAATTCTTACGAAGAGCTTTGCATTACGCTAGGGGCGGCCGACAATTCCTTCGCCAGAAGAATATTTTTTATGTGTTTGTTGTTCGAAGATTCAAAGAGGGATTTTCCAGGGAGATGCGCTATCACCATTATTATTTGTAATAGCGATGATGCCACTCATCCACATACTCAGAAAAATGCACGGCCGGATACAAACTTAGTAAATCGTAGGAAAAGATCAATCACCTGATGAATATGGAGGACATCAATCCGTTTGGGAAAAATGAAAAAGAATTGAAAACTCGAAAACATGCAGAGGGAATTTAACGTCAGGACATAGCGATGGAATCTGGCACAGAAAAATGCGTCATGCTTGTAATGAAAAGTGGCAAACGACACCTGACGGATGGAATGGAACTACCAAATTAAGGAAAAATTAGAAGGCTCGAAGAAAAGGAAACTTACAAATACTTGGGGTTATTGGAAGCCGATATCATCAAACAAGAAGAAATGAAAAAAAAAAAAAAAAATAAGAAAGAGTATCTCAAGAGAACTAGAAAGCTACTCGAGACAAAACTATGTAGCAGAAACCTCATCTAAGGAATAAATACTTGGGCTGTTTCCCTGTAAGATATTCGGGACCATTCTTGAAGTGAATCAGAGAAGAACTTAAATAAATGGACCAGAGAACAAGAAAGCTAATGACCAAGCATTTGGCATTACATCCCAGAGATGACATTGACAGACTATATGTGTCAAGAAAAGGAGGAAGACGTCCTACCAGCATTGAAGACAGTGTTGACGCATCGATACAACGACTCGAGGACAACGTAGAAAAGTGCAGAGAAAGACTGATTACAGCCACCGGAAGCAATACTGGCAACAGAGGATCAGCAGGAAGGAAATAACTAGAAAACAGAAATGGGAAGAAAAACAACTCTATGGATGTTTGAAGTGACTAACAAGCAACGTCTCTCGCGAGAAAACATGAATGTAGCTAAGAAAGGGAAACCTTAAAAGAGAAACTAAATCTCTTCTAAATGTAGCACAAAACAACGCCACAAGGACCAATCGTATCAAAGCGAGAATAGATAAGACGCTGCAAAACAGGAAATTTAGGTTATGTGGTGATAGAGACGAAACGATCAAAGACATAATAAGTGAATGCAGTAAATTCTAGACACGCCTGGGTAGACACAGTGATCACTGAGAATTATGCAAGAAATTCAAATTTGACCATACGATCAAATGGTATATGCACAACCCAGCATCTGTCCTGGAAAATGAAACGCACAAACTCCTTTGGGATTTAGAGATCACAAACGGATCACATAATCTTGGCCAGTCGACCAGACCTTATAATATAGTCACCAACGGATTGATAAAAGGACTTTAAGACTTGGAAGACAGAGGGCTGCATTATTGAGCTCGACCAGAATACTGAGATTTCTGGAGACTTGAACAGACTTATTGCCACACGGATGAATGATACACACGGATGAATGATGAAACAGTTCAGTTTACCATATTAAAGTTAAATTGTTCCAAGTATAGCTATGTATGACTAAAAATTCTATTAAATATCAGTCATTTGTTTACGCACAGTTAAATGATCGAACAGTTCTATTTCAAACAATTCAATTTATCATAAGTCATTTGTTTACACAGTTTAAATGTCAAACATTTCTATTTGACCCATAGATAAGACCCTATCAAGTGCTACCACTTTGGACCAAAGTGGACCTGGGAGCGATGGCAATGAAGGGGTACTCCACATTCTCCAAAGCTCCAGTATTACGGGAGCCGCAACATCAGATTGTTTTGTCATATATCCAGGACACTCGTTGTGGGGTATTACCTCTCTGCCGAGATGCAGTCGGTGTATTCTACAGACTGGACTGCTGTGTGTGTGTGTGTGTGTGTGTGTGTGTGTGTGTCTACAAATTTGTTTGATTTGGTTTCTTTGTTTAAAGGCATATCAACCCTTGTAAGTTATTTGATGCCAAAGCCATTCTTCTAGAAGAACAGTAGTGGTACTATTTAACCCATAGTTGGGAGGATAAGGGGGTTCATACCTTTCCCAAGGCTATCTGTCCGAAAGTGAACGTAATAGTGCGACTGGAGTACGAACTCGCTAACTACGATTTTGCAGTCCATCGCTTTAACCATTACACCACGAGGACACCCCCGTCTACAAAATTGCCTATTTATTGTCCTGGGTATAACTCTAAACAGAACCCAGTTCGTTGTCATTCCTCTCAGATACATCCTGATCTGGTGTGGTCATACTTGACAGGCTCTCGTCAGTGGAAACAATAGATCAATTCAAAATTATGTTAAATAGTCGTCTTCTCTTCTTAGATCAGAGAGATCGATGCTTCTGACAATTCCATTTCATTCCTGGCTGCTCTTCGCTGAGACAATTAACAAACTTCTTTTCTTGTGTTAGCATATAACTTTGCCTTATTTAGCCGTCTTTTTACAGTACTAAAATCCGGGAGCTAACCATTGGACCACTGATAGAAACTATCCCACCACAATTATTGCTGGTCCAGTAACTTTGATTCTTTTATGCGAACGTATTCAAAGTTAAAATCTGATTTCTAACTCATAGTCCCATGATTGTATATCCATCAATGAAATCTTAGCTCTCAACTGACCGTACGGATTACCACAGGTCAGTCACACAGACTTGACTTCTGCTAACTTTGACTTGAACGGTTTCATTCATTTCAAAATGCTTTAAACTGCATGCCGAATAAGATTCGGAGAATCCATAATCTAACTATAATATTAAAAAGCATTTTGAATTATATTCATTCTTTGGATTTTAAAACCTTTATATTGCAAATATAGACGAACAATTTTCATATTTACCCAACCCCTCCCCTCGGGCAGGATATGACACAAGATCAATTTTTTTAAGCGGAGTTTAACAGGTTTGAATTCAGAGTTTTCCTTCTCCTAGACTAGTTGCCTCACCAAGACTGAAGAACCTAGTCTGCCCTACTATAGACGAACAATTTTAAATGCTTGCAAATCATTAGTATTTGATAGGAATACTTGAAACTTAATCATTGAGTCCAAATGTATCATTGATTTTATTTACCTTTCCTACAGAAAAGATTTTCTATCGAGGTGATGAGAAAATAATCCACCCAAGTTTATCGCTTTACTTCACGGTTGATTATCCTCTTGATTGGGTTTTACAATCCTTACTATTGACTTAATTGTTCTTTTCTTGGATTCGTCTTTCCTTTCAATAAAGTTTAAACAACTGCCAGTTGTGGTCTGTAAGAATTAGATTTTGATATTAAACTGATTTTTGCGGCTGTTTGATTTAGGAATTTAAATTAAAAGACAGTTCCATAATTTTTTCACCAATATCAGGTTATTACAAAATATTTTTCTCAGCATGGCTCGGGAAAAAATTATTGCATTAATCTAAATAAATGGTTTATTTAAGTAATACTTTTCTTCGGCTACTGTAGAATATTTTTCGTTCAAGCGGTTATTATTTCATTTGTTACTAAAAAAAAAAAAAAAAAAAAATAATAAAAAAAAAAAAAAGAAAACAAGTGTGCGAATTTAAATAATTTAATTTAGATTGTTTATTTCCCAGTCGGCTCAGGTGGTAGAATACACCGACTGCACATCTGCAGTCGGGTACACCCCCCTCCAACTAGTGTCCTGCATATGACACTAAACAATCTGAGGGTGAAGTTCCTATCATGCTGGAGCTTTGCGGTGTACCACTTCATTGCCATCACACCCGGTCTACTGTGGCCCGGAGTGGTAGCACCTGATCCTATTAACCCAACCCCTCCGCTCGGGCAGGATATGACTCAAGGTCAATTTTTTTAAGCGGAGTTTAACAGGTTTGAATTCAGAGTTTTCCTTCTCTTAGACTAGTTGCCTCACCAAGGCTGATGAACCTAGTCTGTCCTACTATTTACCCATAGCTGGAGGGAGAATAATTGGATTCATACCTTTCCCAAGGGTATTAGTGCTATGTGAAATGCAATCAGTCTCGTCCAGGATTTGAACTCGTGTCGCCGTCTCCAGTTCCTATGACGATAACCATTACACCACGGGCACCTGATAGGGCCCTATCTATGTGTCAAGTAGAACTAAACTGCGTACTTATGCTAAGTTGAATTACTTGAAATAGAATTTTTAGACATTTAACAGTGTGTTGACAAAAACTATGCTTATACTAGACTGAAGTGTTTGAATTAGAACTGTTTGACTAAACTGAATAGCTTGATATAGAAATGTTTTTGACAATTAAACTGTGTACTTATGCTTAAGTGAAATGTTTGAAATTTATTTGACTAAAAATAGATTTGGCACTAAATGACATACAAAGGTTGATATGTCATAAACCCAACCAACTAACAAACCAATCTAGTTTGTTGTAGTAATATTTTCTCTTTTGCTGTTGAAGAATGTTTTTCACTTAATTTGTTTATAGTTCATTCACCGCTTTAGATAAATAAAGTTGGCGACCGTAGTTGAGGGTGACTCAAAGGCTCCCTTTTCAATAGCTACTACACAAAGGTGTAGGTGAGGGCGCTACTCCTTTCCCTGGTTAGATAAAGAAATGAATAAATAAATAAATAAATAAAACAAGGCGAACATCCTTTAAGTGTGTTCATTCTATATTTTTGCCTGAAGTAAAACAATAAAATCTAAGTATTTTTTGTCCATTTTTAGATAACTTAAAAAAAAGAAGCTTTTTTGCTTGCAGTTACAGGGAAAGATAGGATAAATTAGGGTTAACTTGCTCATTGGTCTAATGAGTAGAGTGTTCACCACTGGCCTGGGAGACCTGGGTTCAATCCCAGGTCAGCTCATACCAAAGATTAAAAAAATTGTACTTGATGTTTCCTTGCTTAACACTCTGCATTATAAGGTAGTGGTAAAGTGGACCAATCTAGGGAAAGGAATAACGCCCTTCCCTACACCTCGGGGTAGTAACTATTGAAAAGGGAGCCTTCGGGTCACCTTCGACAAAGGTCACCAACTTACTTACTAGTTAAAGTACTCGTATACGCTGGTTCAAGACTTAGATAAAAAATAAGGCGAGACTTACAGACGGGTGTCAAAATTCTCTCATACTTATTACATTTCCCTAAATATTATCCCTTTTACAGTGTTCACTGGCAATCCTAAATATTACACCGGACAGTAATATGGCTCCCAGTAATTATTTTTTATTATAACAAGGCCATATCTGAGAGGCCTCCTAGTTCTCGCTGTAAGAGGATTTTTTCAAAGCTAAAAACTTCCCCTGGGTTTGAAAAATCGCTTAAAAATGGTACTTGATGTTTCTTTGCATAACACTCTGCATTATAAAGTAGGGATAAAGGGTAAAGTGGATCAATCTAGGGAAAGGAGTAGCGCCTTCCCAACACCTTGGTGTAGTAGCTAATGAAAAGGGAGCCTTCGGGTCACCCTTGACTAACGTCACCAACTTTACTTACTTTACTAGAAACCACAATGACAGAGAAGCTAATTTCAAATTATCATAGACGTTATTTGAAAATATATCTCCTTAAACTGTCAAGAGAAATTTTAAAAACTAAGTCTACTAACCAATTGAATTTTTTTTTTTTGGCTGCAAATAATGTTATATGTTTTTGAAGAAATTGCCTCATCAGATCAAAAACTGCAACGGTAAAAAATTCATCATTAATTTGGATGATTTCAGAAAAAATGGCAAAAAAAAAAAGGAATATATGAGGGCATTTTTAGTAATTATCGGATAAATCAGCGGAATTTGATGCGTATAAATAGTGTTTTATATTCTGTGCAAAGATTTTTAAGGTTGATGTGAGAGGATAGCGAAAAGAAGAGATACCCGAGGGGGTATAACAAACAAACAAACAAACAAATAAACAAACAAACAAAACAAAACAAAACAAATAATAATAATAATTATAATGGCTGAAAAACAAAATTTAAAGAGAATAATAGCCATTTAAAAAAAAAACAAAACTTTTTACAGCATTAACAATTAAGAAATAGCACATACTATCCAGGGACAAAATCTGCGTTACATAGCGTTATTCAGGACACAAAAGCAAAGTTTGAAGGTAGTAATGGCCATTTTCTATACTTTTATAACATAAGCAAGAACCAACACATATTATCCAGGGACAAAATTTGTCTTGCATCGTAATCTGTTCTTAAAAATCAAAGAGAGTATTATTGAATTATCAAATTGATGTAGAGTAATTTTCAGTTCGGCAACGATTTAATTCCCTACATATATTTTGCAATCTTAAAGTTAGTATCCATGTAATAATCGACCCTATCCACCGCCTCTTAATAGTGTAAAGCGGTGGAAAATGTAATGGCGACTGATATGAGTGAAAAGTCACGGTCAACACAGCTGTCAATCCACGTCACGATCAGATCATCCGCACTAGATTGGGTCGATGAAAGATGGACTACACAGACGACATGTTCCTAACAAGAATCCATCATTGCTGTCGTAAAAAAAAAGCTGTTGCTGATTTTTACGATTTGTTACTCGATCATTGCAGTGGGGGTGGGGTAGCGTTTTACTGTTAAAAACTTAGTCTCTTCCAAGGAAGTTACGTTCTGTACTGTATCTGTTCTAGTTCCCATGGAAATAGATTGAGGGCATGACTTTCGGAGCATGCCTCGTATGTATTTACCCAACCCCTCTGCACGAGAGAGACATAGCAAAAGGTCATTTTTGAGCGAATTTTTACTGGTTTGAATTTAAAGTTTCTATTTATCCTAGATTTGCTGCCCTACCAAGGTTAAAGAGCCAAATCTGGCCCAAGGCGAACAATGGTCTGTGAGACTAATTAGCTGCGATACTTAGCTGAGCCTCGTCTGGCACAAGGCGAACAATGGTCTGTGAGACTAATTAGCTGTGATACTAAGCTGAGCCTCGTCTGGCACTAGGCAAACAACGCAGTCTGCCCTACTATTTACCCATTGCTGGAGGGAGAATAGTTGGATTAATACCTTTCCCAAGAGTATTAGCACTAGTTGAAATGCAAAGACATCGCCCATGATTTGAACTCGGGTCACCGTGTCTAGTTCCAACGACGGTGACAATTACACCACAGAACATACCAAGTGATTGAATTTCATTTGCGATTCCAGGAAAAAAAAATTTTTTTTTTTAATTATTTCTGTTTTATCATTGGTTTCAATTTTCCCTGATGACTTAAATCCCAAAATTACATATTCAGCGAGCAACGATTCAGTCATCAGACCTGTTTCTTTAGTTTTCCAATCTCCCTATCACTTAAATGCTGTCGGTATATCACCTGCAAATTATGGTCTGATTTGGTTTATTTGTTTAATGGCACATCAACTTATAGGTTATCTGATGCCAAAATTTTATTCATTTGTAAAAAGTTTGATCGTAATCATATGAATAATTTCAATTTTCAATTGTTTTTTTTTTTAATATTACGCTTTTTTAAAAATCAGTCTTTGAACATTTTTTTCATAGTTATATAATATGGAATATCCCTATCTAATATGAATAATTTCAAATCTCAGGACTGTAGAATACGCTTGTTACAACTTTGTAGAGGAGTAAGACGCCTCTGACGAGTGTCCTGTATATGACACTCCACCATCTACATTGATGGTAAGTCCTGGTGTACCCCTTCCTTGCCATTACTCCTAGATCCACTCTGACTTGGAATGGTAGTACCTGTCGAGGTCCTATCTATGGACCAAATAGAAATATTTAATAATTTTCTATACTTGAAACCATTTAACTGTGAGCAAACAAATTAGTGATGCTAAATTGAATTGCTACTATTACATAGCGAAACTTGGAACCATTTCACTGTGTGCAAATAAAACTATTAGTGTTAGATCGCAATACTTGAAGCCATTTAACTGAGTGCAAACAAATGAGATATGACTCGTTTGGTTTGGTTTTATGACACATCAACCATTGTAGGGTATTTAAAGCCAAATCCATTTTTAAACATTAAACAGTTCTATTTCAAACAATTCAGTTTAGCGTTAGTACATTTTCAATGTCAAAAACAGTGCTTTATATAAACTGGATTTAGAATTAAATAACCAACAAGCGTTGATTAACCGTAAAACTCAACGAACGTTAAATCACATCAACCAACCAACCAACCAACCAACCAATTATATATATTCTTATCTAATAAAAATCATTTATTTAAACACATTTATTCAAGGATTCCTATCACATACAAATAATTTTCAAACAGATCCATGTTGCTGAGAGAAGGTAGCCTAACAAGTACTATCAATACGGATGAGAGTGGACCTGGAATTAATGTCTGTAAAGAGATAGTGCATACTCCTCAGATCTCCAGTATTGCAATCTAACCATCTGATGCAGTTTTGTATCATACGTTGAAACTCTTTTTGGCGATGGGAATTGGGGTCTGAGTGAAATACAGTCGACGTATTATAAGCACGAATGACAGTGCAATAACATTTTATAGAATTTAGGGTCTACGTATTGCTGGAAATTCTAATTAGTCTCACAGACCATTGTTAGCCTTGTGCCAGACGAGGCTCAGCTTAGTATCACAGCTAATTAGTCTCAAAGACCATTGTTAGCCTTGTGCCAGACGAAGCTAATCTTCGTAAAGAACTACATCATCGTCTATTTTTCCGTAAAAGGGTTTAAGGACTAATACTGGGTTATTTTGCTATGCTGTAGCATGAAACCAAGACAATGGGACACTGTGAAAGTCAAACTCACTTGAAATTAGCCAGCTAGAACTGCACAATTACTATTACACCCCGATGAGTATTATTCTGAGTGCGCTACTCATTGAATGCTCCACTATATAAGCCTTGTGCCAGACTAAGCTAAGTTTTGTAAAAAAAGATATACTATGATACGGGTGAATTCGATACTCACTGGGGGCCTACTGCTGTTGCCTTATTAAATAAATATAGAGCACCTGTCGTCGAGCGATTTGAAGTGAACTAATCTGGGTAATCAAAGCCAGAATAGTGAATAAAGTTCTAGCATATTTCAAAGTTGAAGTCTTGTGCCCCACAAAGCAATGATGAACCTTGGTCATACTTTAAAATAGGGAGAGACAAAAAGAGGAAAACAGAGTGAGAAGGGTAAGCTTGAAAGAGAGAGAGGGAGAAAGGGTGAGAGATAAAAAGGGAAAGAGTGTGTCTACAAGTCTCTCTATATCTGTCACTGTGTATGAGAGAGAGAGGGAGAGAGATAGAGAAAGAGAGAGAAGAGGAGTGAATGAGATCGATAGAAAGCGAGTTTGTGCAAGACAGAGAGAAAGAGAGAGAGAGAATGAGGAAGTACGATTAAAAGAAAGAGAGAGACAGAGAGAGATTATGGGAGAAAGAGTATGGATGTTTGAGAGAGAGAGAGAGAGAGAGTGGGGAGAAAGGGTGAAAGACAAAAAGAGAAAAAAGAGTGTGTACGAGTCTCTGTGTTTTTGTCTCTGTGTATGAGAGAGAGAGAGAAAGAGAAAGAGGGAGAGGGGGAATGAATGAGATAGATACAAAGAGAGTTTGTGTAAGATAGATAGATAGATAGATAGATAGATAGATAGAGAGAGAGAGAGAGAGAGAGAGAGAGAAAGAAAGAGAAGGAAAGGTGAGATAAAAAGGAAAGAGAGTCTGCACGAGTGGGTAAGTGTGTATTTTTATGATAGAGAGAGAGAGAGAGAGAGAGAGAAAGAAAGAGAGAAAGAAAGAAAGAAAGAGAGAGCAAGAGAGGGGGAAATTCGTGAAATAAAAAGAGAGAGATTGTGTGTGAGAGAGAGAGAGTGTGATCTTTTGAGAGCGAGACCGAAAGAGAGAGAAAGATAGAGAGGGGAAAAGAAGTGAGGAAGATATATATATATAGAGAGAGAAAGAGAAAGTGTAAGAGCTTGTGTGACAAAGAGAGAGAGAGAGAGAGAGAGAGAGTGAGAAGAAACGAAAGAGAGCAAGGACGATAGACAAAGAGGAAGAGTGAGTGAAAGAGTGCGGGTGTCGGTGAAAGAGAGGGAAAAATGTGTGTGATAGAGAGAAAATGAGCTTATGAGAGAGAGAAAGAGAGAGAGGGGGGATTTATGTGATAGAAAGAGTTTGTGTAAGAGGGAGAGAGAGAGAGAGAGAGAGGGGAAGAACGATTGGAACAGAGAGAGAGAAAGACTGTGGGAGAAAGGGTGTGGGTATTTGAGAGAGTGTTTAAGAGCTTGTGAGAGTGTGTGTGTGTGTGTATGACAGAGAGAGAGAGAGAGAGAGAGAGAGAGAGAGAGAGAGAGAAGAAAAGAAAGAGGGCAGACGATAGAAAACGAGGAAGAGAAAGTGAAAAAGTGTGGGTGTCTGTGAAAGAGAGAGAGAGAGAGAGAGAGAGAGAGAAATGTATACTATAGAGAGAAAAAGAGTTTATGTGTGAGTGTGATAGATAGATAGATAGATAGAAAGAAAGAGAGAGAGAGAGAAAGAAAGAGAGAGAGAGAGAGAGAAAAAGCTAGAAAGTGAGAGAGAAAGAGATGATGATAGAGAGAGAGGAAGCAAGTGAAAAAGAGAGAGAGAGATAGAGAGATAGATAGAGAGAGTATGCGTACGTAACAAAAAGAGAAAAGTAAAAATAAATAGGGAATTGTTTGAGAGAGGAAAATAAGAATAAACAGACCTTGTATTTGAGTCCATGCATAAGCGCGTGATAGAGAGAGAGAGAGAGAGAGAGAGAGAGAGAGAGATATGAAAGTATGCCCTATCTCTTACTCGTTTATACCTGGACACACCTATCTAGGATTTTTTTCCTCTACACCAACCTGGCTCGTAGTAAGCTTCTCATTGAACTTAAAGTCGCCAACTTTCGTCTCTTTCGGTCCACCCTATGAACTGCTACACAAAAGAAGAACTCGACTTTTCACACAAATATCTAACAATCATCCTGACTTGTGGCTCTCACCCATTCCACCCTCCAATCTAATAACCCTCATCTTTACCACCAAGACCCTCTGCTCACCTGAGCGCGAACCTGTTGCTTTTGATGTCTACGCTAACGATTCACCACTAAGATTGTCAGCGAAAAGCTAACCTGGTTCCTGATGACATACACTTACTCTGCTATCTATTTGTCCATCTATCTATCTATCTATCTATGTAGGAATTTCAGTTTATGATCAGCTAAGGCATCAAAGCATTTACTCCTCAATGAAAGTGGTTACCGGTAAAATTCTGGATTTTGGAAGTTATTACACTTATATTTTGTTCAGTTGGTTGGGTTTTATGGCATATCAACCTTTGTAGGTTATTTAATGCCAAAACCTCTTTGTATATATATCAAATATGAATGATTTGGTTTGATTGGGCTTTATGGCATATCGACCTTTGTAGGTTATTTAACGCCAAATCCATTGTTATGCAAATTGTTCTATTTCAAACAATTCAGTTTAGCCCGAGTACACAGTTTAACTGTCAAAAACATTTCTATTTCAAGCTATTCACTTTATTCAAACATTTCTTATTCAGCCAATTCAGTACAAGTATAGATTTTGTTTACACACAGTTAAATGTCAAAATAGTTCTTTATTAAACAATTCAGTTTAGCATAAGCACACAATTTAAATGTAAGTACACAGCTTAATTGTCAAAAACATTTCTATTTAAAGCAATTCAGTTTAGTCAAACAGTTTTAATTCAAATAATTTAGTTTAGCATAAGTATGTAGTTTAGTTCTATTTAACCCATAGTTAGGGTCCTATCAGGTGCTACCATTCCGGGCCAGAGTTGATCTGGGAGCAATGGCAATGAAGGGGTACTCTGCATTCCCTAAAGCCCCAGCATCACTGGAACCTCACCGTCGGACTGTTTAGTATCATATCCAGGATACTCATTTAGAGGGGGTCTCACCCCACTGCAGAAGGTATATTCTACAGCCCCTGTCAACTTGGCAAATACTTATATTTTTGATTGAATACAATATTTTTAGTCTTGTGTGTATATATGTATAGGGAGTCTCAAAAAAGACGCAACCCATTAATATGATAATAATTTATTTCTGAGAAAAATGTAATGGCGGTCATTTGGAACACGTCCTGTCAAAAATGCATCCTTTGAACTAAGGATATGAAATCAATCTTTTTATTAATTGTTATTATATCAGCTTCCAGGACATACAGTTTTTTTGAGCTTTTTGTCTCAGTAATAAATCATTATCATATAATTGGGTTGTATCTATTTTGAGACAGTTTTGAATGATTTTGTCTCCAAATAATTAGTGACGCAAAATATATTTTCCTCTCATTTCCAGGGCATGGTGATCAAGGATTATTAGTTGTTATAGTATATTATTTTCAAATCTGAAAGAACATAACATTATTTCTTGTCGAGTTATTAGCATGTATATTGAGACACCCTTAATATAAACATATATATATATATATATATATATAGAGAGAGAGAGAGAGAGAGAGAAAGAGCAATACCGGAGAAGAAATATGAATTAAAAAAAAAGAATATCAATTCTCTTCTCCCTCTCCCTGGCTCCTTTCTTTATAATATATATATGTGTGTGTCTGTATATGTATGGGTGTGTTGGAGGGGAGCCCCCATAGTATAGCGGCAAACGTGCTGTGTGTGTTTGTGTGTGAAACTGTGACGTGTGCGTGAATATATATATATATATATATATATATGTGTGTGTGTGTGTGTGTGTGTGTGTGTGTGTGTGTGTATAGTGCAATTAGAAGGAAACTCAAACCTGGTTAAGTTGTGATTATAAATTTATTTCGCCGGAGAATATTATTATACTCTCCGTCTCGTCAGATGACTTTTTACATGTTAGACTTGTGGTTGCTGAACAGCAAATGTGAATTTTGTTATATACCTGTAAGGAAGAAGTGAAGTAACAATAGCCATACATCGAACATTCTCATAGATTTATATGATATTCCTCATATATTCTATATATGAATAATCCACACCCAGTGTTTTCGGATGCTGACTGGATATATATATATATATATATAATACAATTTTTCTCTCCCTTGGTAACAGTCTAAACAACAAATCTCTACTTATACTAAACTGAAGTGGTTGAAATATAATTATTTGTACGTATAAAAATGGATTTGGCATTAAATAACCTACAAAAGTTGATATGCCATAAAACTAAACCAAACCAAACCAATTCTCTCCCTTGTTACATTTAGATTTCATTTTTGTAGACTACTAAATTGATTCTAATGGCGGTATCCCTACAGCGAAACAAGTTGATTTTATTTTTCAAACTGTCGGAGAGAGAGACAGAGACAGAGAGAAAAGCTTCAGGTAATTCTTCACAAAAGATTTTGACCAATGTAATTATGCTGCCACTTTGGAAAAGCGGATATGTGTGTGTTTAAGAGGAGAGAGAAAGAGAAAGAAAGAAGACAAAGAGAGAGGGTAGAGAAGAGAGAAGCAGACAGAGAGAGAGAGAGAGAGAGAGAGAGAGGAAGAGGAAAAAGTTTGTGAACGTGTGTATGTGCGCGCTCGCGTGTGCATGCGTGTGTGTGGAACTGTGACGTTTAAGACCAAAATTTCGTCTGCATAAATGAGAACGTATGCCATCACCACCGCCACTGCCACTGCCGAGGCCTCCTCTTTCTTCCTCTCTTTCTCCTTTTCCTTCTCTTCTTCCTTATCTGCTGCCGCCTCCACCGCCGCCACTGTTTTGTCTATAAATATCTCTTAGAATTACTCTGTGTTTTGAACGAATCGACATCGGTAGAACTATTCTTGCCTGTGTGTGGAAGAGCCCATCAGTTAGCAGGTAGGCCAAATGAGGGAGTCGATCAGATTTTATAAGGCTTCAATCGTACATGTCGATTGGTATTTTTGCCAATCTTTGTAAACATCCACAAGACTATAAGAGATAAGGTTCTCAAAGAAAAAGAAATGCTCTTCACTAGTTATGAGTGAACTTCGTATGCTGAAGTGTGAATGAATAAAGAATGATACTACGAAATTGATATATGCTATTGTATAAGAACTATATATTCCGTGATTGTGTCACTCAAGAAATATATATATATATATATATATATATATATATATATATATATATATATATATTTCTTATAGTGTTCAAGAAAACTCCCATCTCTAATTTAAAAAAAAATCATTATAGAGCAAGGATGTACAAAAAACACGCTCCGTTTCTTTTTAATTTAAAAAAAAAAATCTTAATTTGTTTAATTTCCGAAAATTGGCGAATTATTAGATTTCTGTAAAATTTTCGGTATTTAAAGTAGTAAAAAAAATTGTGTATCTTTTAAAAGAGACTTTTCCTCAAAATTTTGAAGACAACATATTTTTTTAAAAAATGATTTGCTGTCACATGTCAACATTTCAATCATCTTCTTATTTAGATTCAGTTGAAGCTATGATTAAATGAGTATTTCATTTTTTTAAGGATAATTCTATGATGAATTTAGTTTTCTTTTTTTATAACGGTAAGTCTACTTTTTTCGTACTGATGCCTTCATTTTTAAGTTCAAAAACCGGTAAAATAAGATACTATACTGCTCTTCTAAGCATTCTTTACCAAATTTATTCTCATTGCTTAATTTTCTAAAGATTTAGTTTATAAAAGAGAAAAAATATTCAGTTGGTTGTTTGTTTTCTTTTATATATCAACTCTTTTCGTGTCATTTAACGCCGAAATAAATTTCAAACAATTCAGTTTAGTATAAGTATAGATTTTGTTTACAAACAGTAAAATATCAAAACCGTTCAGTTAGATACCAAAAACAGTTATATTTCAAACAATTCAGTTTAGCATAAGTACACGGTTTAGTTCTATTTGACCTATTGATAGAACTATATCAGGTGCTACCACTCCGGGCCAAAGTAGACCTGGGAGCGATGGCAATGAAGGGGTACTCTTCATTCCCTAACGCTCCAGCATAACTGGAACCTCACCATCAGGTTTTTAGTGTCATATATCCAGGACACTCGTTGAGGAGTGTCGTACTCTTCTGTAAAGAAGTAGTAGGTGTATTCTACAACTCCAGCCAACTGGACAAAAAAAAATTCTGGTTAAATGTTTTTCTTATAGGTTTAAAATTTACATACGTAAATTAAACTCTTCCAAAAAAAAGTCTAACCTGAATTATTTATAAAGCATATCTATAGAAGACCGAACTGCGTAAACGAATAAATTAAAAAAAAAAATTGAAAGAGAAAAAGAAATTCCTTATTTTACCGTTTTTTGAATTTCAAAAATATCGCATCCGTACGAAGGAATAAAAAAAACTGTTATAAGAAATAAAAACCCAAATTTAATTCTCTATGGAATTGTCTTTAAAATGGGTAAGAATCATTGATTTGAATTATCATTAAAGGAGTCAAATTTAGAAAATGACTGAAGGGGTTGGGTAGTATGAAAACTAAACGAAAAAAAAAACAAAACATGTCTTCAAAATTTTGAAGAAAATGACTTTTAAAAAATCCTAACCTTTTATCGATAACTTGCCGATTTGGGGTGTTTTTTTTTTTTTAAATAACAGCCCTTTGACAGGTGGCATTTTTATACCTAACAACCATATATATATATATATATATATTGGCAGCGAATTTTCTTGTTCACACATGACGACATGCACACCTAAAATTCTTTGAACATAGAATTATTCCAGCACTCCCCAACGCAGGAGCACCTACGTCCTTGAAAATGATCAAAGATAGTTGAAAGTACGTGCACTCAGACGATACTCATAGAGACTTTGAACAATTCCTAAATTTCCTACTACCATAGTTGCAACATTTCATTTGACCTTGTGTCATATCATGCCCGAGCGGAGGGGTTGGTAAATATATATATAGTCATCCATAGAGAGACTGTTTCATTGTATCACAACTCTTCAGTGTGGCTAGACACGTAGGACGCTTGAAGCTGGGATCGAAACGTTAGATTTAGTATCATACCGCTCAGCCAGCAAGCAAACCACGTCAGCTCAGGAATTATAAGGCATTATGTAGTAGCTTTCGTTTGTTTACATTTTTGCCTAACCGGATACCAGAGTACTCAATTCAAATTCATTCAAGAGCTTTGCATTATAATCGATGCTATTAAATATATATATAAACTAATAAATATTATATATATATATATATATATATATATATATATATATATATATGATTTACAAATTGAAAGCGTTTAACTATAAAATGTGGAAAAGTTAAAGAAAAATTAAGCTTCTCTTATAAGATATGTAGAAATACATTTCTATAGCAAAATAATTTGCAGTTCCATTCTATAATATTCTCATTTTCTAAGCTTTTCTATGGTTAAATCATGCATAAAATATTTTCGTTAAAAGATTTATTGATAAATTTCTATATCTGCTTTTTATCATTCACCTTGCCAATGTTTATATTTTTCTAGTTGAATTACTCGTATACGCAGGTTCAAGACTTAGATCGCAAATAAGGCGAGACTTACAGACGGGTGTCAAAATTCTCTCATACTTATTACATTTCCCTAAATATCATCCCTTTTACAATCTTCACAGCCAATCCTAAAAATTTCACCGGACAGCAATATGGCTCCCAGCTGGTTATTTTTTATTGTAACAAGGCCACATCTGAGAGGCCTCCCGGTTCTCGCTGTAAGAGGATTTTTTAATGCTAAAAACTTCCCCTTGTTTTGAAAAATCGCTTAAAATAACTTTAGATAAATTTTTTTTGGGGTGTATAGAGGATAGACAAACTTTTCCCATTTATCAATATAGATATGATTTAATCGTTAAAATAAATGTGAAATAATTTTGTCAATAAATGTGCCCAAATCATTTTACTATAAAATGCACTGGAAATAATTTTGCTATAAAATGCATTGGAAATTATTTTTCTATGAAAATCCATTGCAAAATGACTTTTTCTATAGCAATTGCATTGGAAATTATTTTACTCTAAATATACATCGCAATTATTTTCCGATAAAAAAGCATTGGAAATGATTCAACTGTAAAAAAAATATCGTGAAAATTATTTCCCGAAATAATGGATTGGAAGTTATTTTTCTATAGAAATGTGCTGATAAAAAATTACTGCAAATAATCTTTATTTGAAAATACACTGAACTTGATTTTACTAGAGTAATGTTTCACAAATGATTTTACAACAAAAATGAATTAGAAAGTTTTGGTTTGGTTAGGTTTGGTTTGGTTTTATGGCATATCAACCATTGAAGGCTGTTTCATGCCAAATCGATTTTTACACATATAAACTGTTCTATTTCTAACAATTCAGTTTAGCATGAGTACACAGTTAAAATGTCAAAAACATTTCTATTTCAAGTTATTCAGTTTAGTCAACAAAGTTAAATGATTTCAAGTATTGGTATATATTCCTAAAAATTCAATTAAACAACAGTTCTATTTCAAACAATTCAGTTTAGCAAAGCACACAGTTTACTTCTATTTGACACATAGATAGGGCCCTATCAGGTACTACCACTCCAGCCCGGAGTGATGACGATGAGGAGATAATCCTCATTCCATAAAGCTCCCGCATTACTGGAACCTCACCATGAGATTGTTTAGTGTCATATTCTGGACACTCGTTGGGGGTGAGTCTTACCCCCTGCCCCTAGACAGAATTTTTGTCTTTTTGTATATTAAAGATTTAATAGCTCTTCATTTGTCATCTGCTGGGTAAAAAGAAAAAATATCAGCAATTTTTAATACACATGATTAAAATGAAAGAATGTTTTATTTATCCAAATCTTCTTGCGTTATAGGAGGGTGTCCACGTAGTGTAATGGTTAACGCGATGGACTACAGAATCGTAGTAAAAGAGTTCAAATCCCACACGCGCTATTATATTCACTTTTGGACAAAGACCTTCGGGAAAGGTATGAAACCCTAATTCTCCCAGCTATGGGTTAAATAACATCATTGCTCTTCTTCTATACCTTTTCCAGTTCAAAATAGGAGTAGTTCAGTTCAAAATGGGAATACTTCAGTTCAAAATGGAAAAATTATTATAAATTTAAAAAAATATTTCATAAATTATTTTAGCAATAAAATTGTTAACATTTTATACTCATAATAATTTTTCCATTTTGAACTGAACTATTCCCATTTTGAACTGAACTACTCCCATTTTGAACTGGAAAAGGCATAGAAGGATGGCTATGGCATTAAATAACCCATGAAGGTTGATATGCCATTAAGCAAAGCAAACCAACCTTGTGATATGGATTGCAAAAATAGCTGTACTATTTGTGATGTAATAAATTGATAATTTATCATCTGTGGAGTTTGCATCAGTAAAAAAAAAAAAAACCCTCAGTAAGAATCGAACCCACGAATAATAGACAATTAGCCTTATTTGCTAACCATTAAACCCCTTGATATGCCCATTTGGTGGTACGTAGTCATTCACTCAGTTTAACTTATTTTTAGCACAAAGCCAGATCTATGCGGCACCATGTAAGAATCGAACCCATTAACAATAACCTTTTAGACTTACTCAGTAACCATTACCAAACATTTTATAGATATACATGTAGACATTGCGTATTTTGATCTATTGGCAGGTTGCCAATTGCCTAAATAGCGAACAAATATGTTCGTTGGTCGTGTTTTATGGCATATCAACCTTTATAGGTTATTTAATGCCAAATCCACTTTATAAATCTATACTGAATATATAGGATTTGTTTTAGTTCATTTTTATAGCATATCAGCCATTGTTGGTTATTTAAAGTCAAATCCTCTTTATACATATATATTAAGTATATATGATTTGGTTGGGTTAATTTTTATGGCATATCAACCATTGTAGGTTATTTAATACCAAATCCTCTTTATACAAATATATTAAATATATATGATTCATTTTTGTTGGGTTTTATGGCATATCAACCTTTGTAGGTTATGTAATGCTAAATCCTCTTTATACATATATATTAAACATATCTGATTTATAAATGAATAGTTTTTTGGTAATGATTTTTATTCGAGTCAGCGCTCATTTGTTTGCACTCAGTTAAATGCATTTTTATACTAAAATAATTTCAATGTATTTTTAGAGTAAAACAATTTCCAATGCAATTCTATAGCAAAATATTTTCTGATGCATTTGCATATTAAAATAGTTAAATGGTTTCAAATATGGTAATTTAACACTATTTGTTTTATTTGCACACAGTTAAATAGATCCAAGACCTGTTATGTAATGGGGTGTGTCCACGTGGTGCAATGGTTAAAGCGATGGACTGCGGAATCGTAGTAAGCGAGTTCGTTCTCCAGTCGCGCTATTACGTTCACATTCGAGTAAATACCCTTAGAAAAGGTATTAACTCCCTTATCCTCCCAGCTCTCCCAGCTATGGGTTAAATAGTACCACTACTGTTCTTCTAGGAGGATAACTTTAGCATTAAATAACCTGCAAAGGTTGATATGCCATTAAACAAAGAAACCATCGTTATGTAATACTAGTAAATTGATTTAACCTCAGTAATTTGGTTGCACACAGTTAAAGGGTTTCAAATATAGAAAATGATTAGATATTTCTATTTGATCCTAAGATGGGAACTATACAGGTACTACCTGTCAGCGGGTAGGGGCGTAAGAGTAACTGCAATAAAAGATTATTCCAATTTCCCCAAAGATTCATCATCGGAGCTTGACCATCGGACCGTTTAGTGTCTTATCAAGGACTCTCATTGTGGTTTCATATCTCTCAGTAGATACGCAGTCGATGTATCCTACAGTCCCAGCCAACTGGGCACCAAATATTTTGAATTTAAAGGTAGGCAGGATCCCGCTGCTTGGTGCTACACAATCGTCCAATTCATGCATTTATCTCATTTCGAATTATCTATTCGGAAAAGCAGCAGGTTTGATTGGTGAGGGGGATATGAGACTGATTTATCTGGAAGAACATTTGCAGTTCATAATGTTAATTGTTTATTTATTGTTAAAGCGTATATTGACTTGAGAATGTCACACACACACACACACACACACACACACACACACACACACACACACACCTATATATATATATATATATATATATAATGTTATACATTCATTTATATTATCTATACACGGAAAGCGTAATGTTTACTCATATATACAAACGAGGTGCGATTAAAAAAACACTTTAATGTTTGAAATTTTAAATCTTTTCAAAATTTAAATAAAGACAAGTGTACAGTTGAGTAATTTATAAATATAAAATGATGACGTCTAAAGTTCTAGACTGTCGTCGAGACGTCTAGACAAGTCAATGCTAATCTGAATAAAACTATAAGCCAATCTTGTCTGGCAGTTTTCTTCAATAGTAGTTTTATGGGTAAACTACAGGGCTGTTTAGGTGCAGATCTGGGTAGGTGTCACATTTTCTGGTTTCCTAAACTAGAAATCCATCTGATTGATCAGATTTGTGAAGTGGGGGATATTAAAAGAAATTCCATGACATGGCTTCACACTGTATCAAAGGAGGAGTCGCAGAGGTACTTCGACCAACAGAAAACTCACAGAAATAAGTATATTTAGTCGTGAAGGTACGAATTCACCAGAAATCGATTCTTCGATCATTGTTCCTTTATCTTTTGGTAAATAGAGTTTATGTCCTGATAAATTTCGAACACACACACACACACACACACACACACACACACACACACACACACACACACACACACACACACACAGATAGATAGATAGATAGATAAGTTAGGATATCGTAAGCACAGAATCAACTATACTTGACAACTGGTCTGAAGAACACATAGGCAACAAACTGACTATAACTAAACACCATTGACTGTGTTTACGCTCTCCTAACTTGAATATATACGATTCAAGATATATATTCTAAGATATGAAGCACGGTTTTATATAATATAGCAAACTACAATACATATATTGTTACAGTGTTGGTTGTCACTAATTCACTTTGTGGGTTTGTGCCGAACCAAGTGCGATATAATTTGGAGAGTGCTCAATATCTGTGTTAGAGATATTATATGATAATAATAGATAATATATATTAGATTTATACATTAAATGCCATGGAAGTTTGTCAGCGACCTTTGATTTCATGATTGCCAGAGGATTGTTGTTTGTAAAACTTCATGAAACCTAAGGTCGCAGACAAACTTCAATGGCATTATATATATATATATATATATATATATATATATATATATATATACAGGGTGTATCAAAATTGATTTAACCCATTATTATGATAATGATTTATTAGGGAGACATGCGCGATGGCGGTCATTTGGAACACGTCCTGTAAAAAATGTATCCTTTGAGCTAGAGAAACGAAATCAAAGTTTTTTAATTGTTATTATATCAGCTTCAAGAACATGCAATATTTTAGCTTCTTTTTTGTTTGGGTAGTATCTATTTTGAAACAATTTTGAATGATTTTATCTCCAAATAAGTAATGACGCAAAATATTTTCCCCATTTGGGCAAAGCATTGGGATCAAGGACTAATTGTTGTTATAGTATACTGTTTTCAAATCTGAAACAAAAAAATAGCAGAGATTTAATTTTTATTTATTGCGGACTTTTGTCCTCATCTTGGTAGGTTTTTTTTTTGCGTGTTGTTTCTTCTTTCACTACGTTTCGGCCAAATTTCACCTCTGGCCTTCTCCAGGTGATTTTACCGCGACCTCGGATGGGAATGATGAGACTTGTTACCGTATCCCCAGTAATTACTGCCTTCCATTGTTTCCAATTAAAGACAATTAAAAAGATAGCACAACATTATTATTAGTTGAGTTATTAACGATTACATGGGTGCCATGAATATTGACACACCGTATATAACCATGTGTATTGAGACACCGTATATAACCATGAATATTGACACACCGTATATAACCATGTATATTGAGACACCGTATATAACCATGAATACCGACACACCGTATATAAACATGAATATTGACACAACGTATATAACCATGTATATTGACACGACGTATATAACCATGAATATTGACACAACGTATATAACCCTGAATATTGACACACCGTATATAACCATGAATATTGACACAACGTATATAACCATGTATATTGACACACCGTATATAACCATGTATATTGACACACCGTATATAACCATGAATATTGACACAACGTATATAACCATGTATATTGACACACCGTATATAACCATGAATATTGACACAACGTATATTACCATGTATATTGAGACACCGTATATAACCATGAATATTGACACACCGTATATAACCATGAATATTGACACACCGTATATAACCATGTATATTGACACACCGTATATAACCATGTGTATTGAGACACCGTATATAACCATGAATGTTGACACACCGTATATAACCATGTGTATTGAGACACCGTATATAACCATGAATATTGACACACCGTATATAAACATGCATATTGATACACCGTATATAACCATATATATTGAGACACCGTATATAACCATGAATATTGACACACCGTATATAACCATGTGTATTGAGACACCGTATATAACCATGAATATTGACAGACCGTATATAAACATGCATATTGACACACCGTATATAACTATATATATTGAGACACCGTATATAACCATGTATATTGACACACCGTATATAACCATGTGTATTGAGACACCGTATATAACCATGAATATTGACACACCGTATATAACCATGTATATTGAGACACCGTATATAACCATGAATATTGACACACCGTATATAACCATGTGTATTGAGACACCGTATATATCTATGAATGCGTATATGTGAATGTCTGTGTAAATGAATGCACGCGCACGCACACCCGTATGTGTGTGTGTGAGTTTGTGTGTGTGCATCGCAGAATGAACAAATCGTTTAAAAACATTTTATTACAAATCAAAAATGTATTCAATATTGTCAAGCAGAGCAATTGCCAGTAATATATATATATATATATATAATATATATATATATATATATATATATATATATATATATATATATATATATATATATATATATATATATATATATATATACTTGTTCCAGTATGCAGCTAGGGTGTGAATTCTGTTGATACAACCTTTATTTAGGGACCTTTCCTAAGGTGTACATACAGATTAGTCTAAATGAGTTTTAACTATTGCTTAACTCTCTTAACCCGTACGTTTAATGTCCGATAAATTAAAATACATATTCGAAGTTTGGCAATTAGATTTTCTGTCAGTGTAATGTTTTGTGCATAGCAATTTTCGACGTCAAAAGAATATTCCATAACAAAAAGAAGGATGAGTGGTGTAATGAGAAAATCCCTTAATGTAATAATATGAGATATGCTCTGCTTCATTCAAAAAAAAAAAAAAATGTCATAATTAAATTGAGAATAGATAAGACGCAACAAAACAACAGATGTAGGTTATGTAGAGATAGAGAAGAAACGATCAATCACATAATAAGCGGATGCAGCAAATTAGCTCTGAAAGAGTATAACATTAGATATCACTTAGTGGACAAGGTGCAAGAAATTTAGATTTGACCATACGAATAAACGGTATTTGCACAACGCAGAATCTGTCTTGGTAAATGAGATGCACAAACTCCTCTGAGATTTTGAGATACAAACGGATCACCTAATGTCGGCCAGACGACCAGACCTCATAATAGTCAACAAGAAAAAGAGAACTTCGAGAAATGTGGACTTTGGTGTCCCAGCTCACCAGAGTAAAATTGAAAGTAACCAAAAAGAATCATAAGTACATCGACCTAGAGGTGCCCGTGGTGTAATGGTGATCGTCGAAGGAAATGGACACGGCGAAACGATTTCAAATCCTGGACGAGACTTATTGCATTTCATATAGCATTAATATTCTTGGAAAAGGTATGAATCCAATTATTCTCCCTCCAGTTATGAGTAAATAGTAGGGCAGACTAGGTTCTTCAGCTTTGGTGAGGCAACTAGTCTAGGAGAAGGAAAACTCTGAATTCAAACCTGTTAAACTCCGCTTAAAAATTGACCATGTGTCATATCCTGCCCGAGCGGAGGGGTTGGGTAAATATGGATAAGTACCTCGACCTTGCTAGGGTATTGAAAAAAACCTTTGGAGCATGAAAGAAACGATTTTGCCAATTGTAACTGGCGGACTTGGTACAGTCACCAAAGGATTGATACAAGGACATGGAGGACTTTGAAATAAGAGGACGAGTGGAGATCATCCAAAACTACAGCATCATTGAGAACGGCCAGAATACTGAGGAGAATCCTAGAGACTTGAGGAGACTTGCTGTCACTCAAACTCCAGTGAAACACCATCAGCTAACACTGATGTGAAAAACTTTAAAGAAGTAATAAGAGATTAGATGCTCGGAGAAAAGGAAATTTACAAATATTTGGGAATATTGCAACCAGAGACCATCAAACAATAGGAGATGAACGAAAAAATTTAAAAAGAGTATTTCAGGAAAACGAGGAAACTACTTGAAACCGAACTATTTAACAAGAATCTCATCAAAGAGATAAACATCTGGGCTGTCCCTCTTGTCAGATACTGGAGACCATTTTTGAAGTTGTCGTGGGAGGAAGTTCAACAAATGAACCAAAGAACAAGAAAACTCATGATGATGCATATGACCTTACATCACAGAGACGACGTAGACAGGCTGTATGTTTCAAGAAAAGAAGGAGAAAGAGGACTCCCCAACATTCAAGATAATGTCGATGCATCGATACAAAGACTCGAAGATTACATCTAAAAATGCAGAGGAAGACTGATTATAGCCACCAGAAACAACACAGACAATACAGGCACCAACAGAACAAAAATGGGAAGAAAACAACTGTATGGATATTTCAAGCGACAAAGAACAGAAATCTCACACGAGAAAACGTGGACATGATTGAGGAAGAGAAACCTTGAAAGAGAAACTGATAGCAGCACAGAACGATGCAATAAGAATTATGTCAAAGCAAAAATAGACAAGACACAGCAAAATAGCAGATGTAGGTTATGTGGTGCTAAAGATGAAACGGCCAATCACATAATAAGCGAATGCAGTAAGTTAGTGCAAAAAGAGTATAAGACTAGACACGACTGGATGAGAAAGGTGATCCACTGGGAACTGTACAAGAAATTTAGATTTGACCATACGGAAAAATGGTACAAGGACAAACTGGAATCCGTCATGGAAAATGAGACGCACAAAACCCTCTGGGATTTTTAGATACAAACGGATCATCTAATCTCGGCCAGACGACCAAACCTAGTGATCCTATATACCAACCCCTCCGCTCGGACAGGATATGACACAAGGTCAAATTTTTAAGCGGAAAGAATGTGAAAAGAAAGATAAGTACCTCGACCTTGCTAGGGAATTGAGAAAATTATGAAGCATGAAGTTGACAATTATACCCTTTGTGATAGGTGCTTTTGGCATAGCAACTAAAGGATTATTAAAGGGACTGGAGAACTTGGAAGTTTGCTGACGAGTGGAGACCATCCAAACTACAGCATTATTGAGAACAGCCAGAATACGGAGAAGAGTCCTGGAGACTTGAGGAGACTCGCTGTCAATCGAACTCCAGTGAAATACCATCAGTTAATGCTAATGTGAAACACTCTCAAGGGGTAAATAATAATAATAATAATAATAATAATAATAATACCTGGGCTATACCCTTGTTAGATATTCGGGACCATTTTAGAAGTGGACCAGAGATGAACTCAAACAAATGGACCAAAGAACAAGAAAACTAATGCCCAGGCAGAAGGCATTACATACCAGAGACGACGTTGACAGACTATACCTATCATGAAAGGAAGGAGGATGAGGACTTGACCCATCGATATAACGACTCGAGGACTACATAGAAAAGCACAAAAAAAGACTGATTACAGCCACCAGAAAAGACAACGCAAAGACCAACAGAATGACAATAACCAGAAAACAAAAATGGGCGTTTTAAACGACTAGTAAGAAACTTCTCACACGAGAAAACCAGAGCGTGGCTAAGAAAAGGAAAGCTTAAGATTAAGAGAGAAACAAAATCTCTTCTAATAGCAGCACACAAAAAAAAAACAAGAAAAAAAAAAACGCCATAAAAAACAATTATATCAAAGCGAGAATAGATAAGACACAACAAAAAGCAAATGTAGGTTATGTGGTGGTAGAGACGAAACGCTCAATCACATAATAAGCGAATGCAGAAAATTAGCACAGGAGTATAAGACTAGACACGACTGAGTGGACAAAGTGATCCCCATGGAACTGTGCAAGAAATTGAAATTTGACCATACGAACAAATGGTATATGCTCAACCCAGCATCTCTCCTACAGAATGACACAGATAAATTCCTATGGAACTTTGACATACCAACGGATCACCTAATCTCGGCCAGAAGACCAGACCTTCTAATCATCATCATCATCATGTTGTGCCGCTTGCACAGATATCCTTGACCCTCTCTCGCCACTTCTCCCTATCGTTCATCGCCTCCAGCAGGTCTTCAGGGCTACATCCCGTATCCTTACATAGCTGCTGTATGTATGTTCGAGCTGGTCGTCCTGCTTTTGCTCGGCCATATGTGGGGGTCAATTGGAGTACATCACTTATGAGCTCGTCTCTGCTTCTCCAGCAGTGTCCTGCATGTCTGGTTCGTCTAACTTGGATAGTTTTCGTGATGGGAGGCAGGTGCCCGTATAGTTGGTGCTTTGTTGGGTGTTGCCACCAGGACTTGTTCAATATTACCCTCAGCATTCTTGTGTAATTGCCGTCTAGCTTCTTCTCCAGAGAACTTGCAAAATTGTGAACTTTTCTGTCCTGGCTGACCACAGAATAAATCTGAAGGAAAGTGAAAAGAAGGATAAACACTTGGACCTTGCAAGGGAAATGAAAGAATTATGGAACAAGAAGGTGACAATTATAGCAATCGTGATCGGCACTTTTGGTACAGTTACCAAAGGATTAATAAAGGGACTGGAGAACATTGAAATCAGGACGAGCGGAGACCATCCAAACTACTACATTATTGAGAACGACCAGAATACTGAGAAGAGTCCTGGAGACTTGAGGAGACTTGCTGTCACTCAAACTCCAGTGAAGGACCATCAGTTAAAACTGGTGTGAAAAAAACTCTCAAGGAGTAAATAATAATAATAATAATAATAATAATAATAATAATAATAATAATAATAATAATAATTTTGGTCCAGTCACCAAAGGATTATTAAAGTAACTGGAGTACTTGGAAATAAGAGGACGAGTGGAGACTATCCAAACAACTACATTATTGAGATCAGCCAGAATACTTAGAAGAGTCCTGGAGATTCGAGGAGACTTGTTGTCACTGAAACTCCAGTGAGAAACCATCAGCAAACGCTGGTGGGAAAAACTATAATAATTATGTGTAGGTAGTTAAATGGAATTTAAGCAAGCAAACACTTTATAGGTAGATGTATTATCAATGCTAAAAAGCTAATGTATATATGTATATAAAATGTATTCAAAATATACGAAATATCATCGAACCCAGCCGGCTTGGGCTATGGAATACACCGACAGAATTTCTGCAGTGGCGTAAAACCACCTCAACGAGTATCCAGTGGCCCAGCCAGCGGGGGCTTTAGAATACACCGACAGCATCTCTGGAGTGGTGCAAAAACACCTCGTCTCGTGTCTTCTATATGACACTAAATAGCATTTGATGATGAGACTAATGTCCCTGAATCACTCAGACCCGGAGTTGTAGTACCTATTAGGGTACCATCTATTGACCAAATAGAACTGTTTAACTTTTTAATTGTGTGCAAACAAATGACTAATGTTTAATTGAATTGTTAGTGTTACATAACAATGCTTGAACCCATTTAACTGTGTGCAAATAAAACTATCAGTGTCAGAAATGCTTGAAACCACAGTGTGCCAACAAATGGTTAATATTAAATTGAACTATTAGTATTAGACAGCAATAATTACTAGGGAACTGAAAAAAACATTTAACTATGTGCAAATAATAGCAATACTTAATTGCGTACAAACAAATTTGCTTTAACTCATTTAGAAATAAACTACAAACGAACTATTCGCTAAAAATCATATATATATATATATATATATATATATATATATATACATAATTTGCAACTGAATAGTTTGTAGTTAGTTATGTATATACAACCATTTAGCTGTATGCAAACAAATGACGGTTGTTAAACCATTTAACTGTATGCAAAACAAAGATTAATATCTAATGGTCTCCTGGGCCATTGATGAACTCTCTAACCATAATGCCACAGGGAATTTTGGTATTGAATAATCAACAATAGCTGAGATATCATAAAATCCAACCAGCCTAAAGATCATCTTAAACAGTTCTATTTGACTTATAAATGGGAACCTGTGTGTTTACGTTGAGCTGTGAGTGTTGGTAATAAAAAGGTTAATTATTCAGTCCTTAGAGCTACAAAACAGAAACCTTAGCACTGGTTGCAATTTAACATCATACTCAAAAACACACGAAGGATAGTAAAAGCCATAAACAGAATTGTAATTTACTTAGCTTTACTTTATTGGGGTGTAGAGCTGAGGGTATAAGGCACCCAGTGAAACCCCCGCCGTACTCACTAGTAAGGTCCTGCGAGTCTAGCTCGCTAACTATTTCACCACTCCCTAACCATCCTATCGCAGCTTTCAATATTAGCAGCAGAGGAAGCGAATTATTTTTTCACAGCAGCCATGACAACAACATTCTCTGGAAAATGTTGTCGGGAAAATTTTGTCCGTACAGTTAATCTTTTACGGACCCGATGAGTAGATCGACACGTTTTTCGTTCCGTGGTTGCACAGTTATGTAGAACATCGCTTGTCACTCTCATCTTGATTGTCTCCGCAAAAAAGCATTGCCCAGCACCTAACTGTGCTCACATCAACAGATTGATCTCCCGTAAACGTTCAGTAGACGTCCATGAATGTCAATGGAGGATTTTTACCGCGAGGACTAATTCAGTCATACACTTCTGATTCACATTGGAGGACATTGTGCAAGACTACTGTTTCTGGAAGGCAAAAAGCAAAAAAAAAAAAAAAAAAGAAGGTTATTAGCTAAAAGATTGAACTTCTACTGCCATACCATCAACATTCATTTCCGACGTTGTGGGACAATTTAGAAGGCATTGCAGTGCAAACCTCTTATAAGCTTTGTAGACGGACTCTGATTCATTGCCGTCAAAAGTGTTTTGTGTTTGAAAGACCTATGTGCAGTATTAGTGGTTGTTTTCAGGAAAAAAAGTGGCAGGTATTACTTTCGAGTCACCTTTCGTTTTTTAGTTTGGTTTGGGCTGGTTTCTTTCTTTGATGGCATAACAAATTTTGTGGGTTATATGATGCCAAAGATATCACTGTAGAAAAAACAGTTGTGGTACAATTTACTCCGTAGTTGGAGGGGATAAGAGGGTTTATGCCTTTCCCAAAGGTATTAGTCCAAAAGTGAACGTAATAGCGCAACTGGAGTTCGAACTTGTTTTCTATGATGTGGTAGAGAACACGTTAGCCACTACTCTAAAGGACTTCCCCTCGAACACCTCTTGGAAATAAATGGTTTGGTCTGTTTTTTATGGCATATCAACCATTATTTGTTATTTAATGCCAAATCGATTTTGATACAGGTAAACTTCTATTTCAGAGAATTCAGTTTAACATAAGAACAGAGTTTAAATGTCAAAAACAGTTCTATTTCGAACAATTCAGTTGAGCATTAGTATACAGTTTAAATATAAAAAACAGTTCTATTTCAAACAATTCAGTTTAGCATAAATGCGCAGTTAAAATGGCAAAAGCAGTTTTATTTCAAACAATTCAGTTTAGCAAAAGTACACAGTTTAGCATAAATGCGCAGTTAAAATGGCAAAAGCAGTTTTATTTCAAACAATTCTGTTTAGCAAAAGTACACAGTTTAGTTCAAATTGACCCATAGATAAGGCCTTTCTGGTGCTACCAACCCAGGTCAGAGTTGACCAGGGAGCAAAAGCAACAAAGGGGTACTCTGCATCCCCCGAAGCTCCAGCTTTACTGTAGCCTCACCATCAGATTGTTTAGTGTCATATCAAGAACACACATTTCTTATCCCTCTGCAGAGACGCGGTCGGTGTATTCTGCAGCACCAGCCGAATAGGCAATCTTGGGAATAAGTATATGTATATATACATATATATATATTAAACTCTCGTGACGATCTGGTGGTATCAGAGTTAAACTAATCCGTAAAAGATGTGAACATTTGGTCTACCCACACAGATGATTTGTTCACAGAGGTGAAGGTTCAACCGAACGACACTCACCTGGTTTCTTATCCATTGATCAATTTCGTTACTAAGTAACGAAGTTTACATAGACAGGAGCCCTGTCTATGTAAACAAACGGCTGCTGCTGTTACTAAGTAAATACCTTAACAATTCCCTTAGCCAAACGTGGTACGCTTGTTGGCCGAGCGGTCTTAGACTTAGTCTAACGTCAAGTTGGATGGGTTTCGATCCCGGCTCCGCGCTTCCTACGTGTCTAGCTACACTGAAGAGTTCTGATAGAACGAAACAGTCTGTCTGTTGATGACAATATATATATATATATATATATATATATACTGAATACAAATATTCTGAATATATATATACTGAAGGGTTTATATTTAGGCAGCAAGTTATTATTCAAGCAAGTTTTATTAAAGACGATGGAACTCTGTATATTATTTTGAATTGTAATTTTTCAAGTCTTCTTGTTATTTTTGTCGGGATGCAGGTGGTAAATGAATTGTCCCATATATTCTGCCCAACCACTTTCGACCATACTTTTGGTCATCATCAGGGGTGAAGTTTTGCGTCGACAGTTTGAGTTTTTATTGTTTTGATTATTTGTAGTGTTTTGTTTTGAAATTTTAGCTTGGAACGTTTTCAGCGTTTGTTTTTAAAACGTTCGGTTGGAAAAAGGTTTACTAATAGAGTTAGAGATTTTTAGTTATTAAAAATATTTAATATGTTGGTGCCTGTGTTTAATGCAATTTTATTTATGTTTGTTTTTTTCATTTTTTATGCATATTGCTTCTAGGATTTGTTATCGTTTTTTTTTATTATTGTTCTTATATATAATTATTGTATTTTCTGTGAGAATCTTCCTTACATCAGAAGGTGTAAGTTGGTTAGTGTTATTGTTGTGTTTTATAATTAAGTGTTTTATGGTGCTATTTTCAGAAAGGTGATAAGTAAGGCGACGGGATTATATTGTGGTTATAACGCGACATACCAAAGACTTTAAAAATGGTACTTGATACCTCCTTGCTTAACACTCAGCAATATAAGGTATGTATCAAGGGTAAAGCGGAGCAATCCAGGGAAAGGAGTAGCGCCCTCACCTACAACTTGGTGTAGTAGCTATTGAAAAGAGAGCCTTCTGGTCGCCCTCGTCCACGGTCGACAACAACTAGAGCCAATATAAAACGTATGGTCAAAAGCGCTTGGGCAGAAGATATGGGACAATTCCTTTACCTCCTGGATACCGACGCAAGAAAAATAATAAGAAGCCTTAAAAAATTACAATTAAAATAATTGTGTTCCATCGTCTTTAACAAAACTTGCTTGAATATATATATATATATATATATATATATATATACTTGTGTTTGTTTTCAGTTGAGAGACATGCATGCAGGTTGTTGTGACTGGGTGAAATCATGTATAGTCTGTATGTATAGTCTATATAACGGAAAGTACATAAAGTGTAGTGAATGATATATTTATATATATATATATATATATATATATATATATGTGTGTGTGTGTGTGTGTGTAAATTCAATTCAAGCAGAGAAAATTCATGCACATATCGGTCAAACAATCAAAATGAACCCACGTTGTCATTTTTTCAATTTAAAAAGTATACAAATGTATCCAAATATGTAATAATTGTATAATGAGATAAAAAGAAATACCCTCTCTCTTTTTTTTTTTTTTTTTTTTTTTTTTGGAGTGGGGTGTCCTCGAGGTGTAGTGGTTAAAGCGCTGGACTGCGGAACCGCAGTAAGCGAGTTCGTACTCCAGTCACGCTATTACATTCACTTTCTGGTAAATACCCTTGGGAAATGTATGAATCCCTTTATCCTCCCAGCTATGGGTTAAATAGTACCACTACTGTTCTTCTAGAAGAATAGCTTTGGCATTAAATAACCTACAAAGGTTGATATGCCATTAAACAAAGAAACCAACCTCTCTTTTTTTTTTTTAAATTTCTCTCAATTGCCTTATTCTTTATTTTTCTTTAATTTTCTTTTATTTCCGCTATATCTTAAGCTTTTAAAATTCCGAGTGGATTATACAAATGAATCGGGTTGTGAATAGTACAGTATGTATTTATTCCTGTGACAAAATCTCTCTCTCTCTCTCTCTCTCTATATATATATATATATATGTATATATTGCACGTTGAATAAAGAATTTAGGCTATGTAAGAAGTGCCAAAGAAATTTCTATATTGTCAAATTCATCGTTTAAAAATTTGGGAGATGCAAATCCGATGAGTTCTCTGATAAAAACGTACGATTGTTCAGCTTTTTATTTTGATTTTATGATGTGAATAAAATATATATATGGTCATTTTTATTGGTGGATTTGTGATTAACTTTAAATTTTTGTTGGTTCTTATCATTTATTTGTGAAATATCCAAAAATCTTCAGGTCTTGTTAGTTCCTAGTTCGTAAATAAAATTTATGGTAGGTTAAATATTGTTTAATCTATCCGTAATTTTTGTTAATTCATTATTTCGTGGTAATTGGCTTTTTGGTTAGAGTGTTCACCAATGGCCCGAGAGACCGGGGTTCAATTCCCGGTCGAATCATACCAAAGACTCAAAAAATGGTACTTGATACCTCATTGCTTAACACTCAGCATTATAAGGTACGGATCAAGGGTAAAGTGGAGCAATCCAGAGAATGAAGTAGCGCCCTCCCCAACACCTCGGTGTGGTAGCTATTGAAAAGGGAGTCTTTGAGTCGCCCTTGATTACGGTCGCCAACTTTACTTTACTTATATAAATGTGATATATCGTCCATATAACAGAAATAGTCAGAATTTTTAGGTTTATGAATGTAAAGGGACCAGAGCCAAGAAATTCAAGAAACAGACATTCAAGTAGGTTCCCGTGGTGTAATTGTTATCGTTTTAGGAAATGGACACGGTGACACGTGTTCAAATCCTGGACGAGGCTGATTACATTTCACATAGCACTAATACCCTTGGGAAAGTTATGAATCCACTTATTCTCCCTCCAGCTATGGGTAAATAGTAGGGCAGACAGGGTTCTTCAGCCTTGGTGAGGCAACTAGTCTAGGAGAAGGAAAACTATGAGTTCAAACCTGTTAAACTCCGCTTAAAAATTGACCTTGTGTCACATCCTGCCCGAGCGGAGGGATTTTGTGAATATGGGCATGCAAGGACGACTCTAAGAAAAGAATCCATGAATAAACCAATTTTTTGTTTATCTAATCAACTTTTGAATTAAATCACATTACCTGAAATTTCGCCTGTCAAAATAATAAAATAAAAATGAAATAATTACTGTCAGCAAATGATTTTAAAAGCCTTAATGTGCATAATTGTCTTGTTCACGTTTTCATCAAATCAGTAGTAACTTTTTTCTATTCGTACTCCTCGACTAAAATCAGTAGCCAAATACACTCCATATTTCGCCAGGAGTTGTTATACACACACACACACACACACACACACACACACACACACATATATATATATATATATATATAGAGAGAGAGAGAGAGAAAGAGAGAGAGAGAAATTGATAAACCAAGTAATCCAAGTAGAAGGAAAGAGTTATTGAGAAATAAAGTCGACGTTATAACGTTTCGGTTCTAATGAGCCATCATCAGAACTAAATATGTTATATAACTCAATAGGAATATACTGTAG
Source organism: Sepioteuthis lessoniana (assembly GCA_963585895.1). Lineage (NCBI taxonomy): Eukaryota > Metazoa > Mollusca > Cephalopoda > Myopsida > Loliginidae > Sepioteuthis > Sepioteuthis lessoniana. The sequence goes on along the minus strand of CAUZXS010001405.1, from coordinate 7,955 downwards.
AACTTATTGTTCTATTGATTCATCATAGAAAAGATTTCAAATCAGAAGGAGAAAGAAAAAGAAGGAGGAAGAGAAAAGATCAACTTATTTATATTTTTTTCTTTGTATTGTCGGATTCAATTCCATTATTCACTTCCATATATATATATATATATATATATGTATTGCAATTACTTAGAATATTCGGACTGATGACCTAAACTTTATTGTTATACTCTCAACGTTTCGGCCGATATATCCTTCGATATATTGGGATTGAACGTGCAACCTCCACATGATTTCACTCAGATGTACTTTCCTACCAAACGCCTTATCCACTCTAAATTGAATATTGTATATATGAGAGGCAGAATTTCAAAGGTAAATATCTACTTACAAATTTCGAGTGTTCATTACAATAAAATATGTTAAACTTAATAAATAAAGATTTTAAAAAAAATTTCCAATAAGTAATCTTAATAGGATAAACAATGAAGTCCTGGTCAGAATTCGTAGAACCCATGAACATTCATATTATATATGTAGAGTATCTCCTTAAAAAAGAACCAAAAATAAAAACTGAATCTGGATAAACACCTTTAGTCTACTGACAATCTCTGATTCGATTTGATTTCTTTGCTTAAGGGCATATCGACCTTTGTAGGTTATTTAATGCCAAAGCCATTCTTCTAGAAGAACAGTTGTGCTACTATTTAAACCATAGCTGGGAGGATAAGGTGGTTCATACACATAGCACTAATATCCTTGGGAAAGGTATGAATCCAATTATTCTCCCTCCAGCTATGGGTAAATAGTAGGGCAGACTGGGTTCTTCAAATTGGTGAGGCAACTAGTCTAGGAGAAGGAAAACTCTGAATTCCAACCTGTTACACTCTGCTTAAAAAATTGACCTTGTGTCATATCCTGCTCGAGCGGAGGGGTTGGGTAAATATGATAAATATGATAAGGTGGTTCATACCTTTACATTGGGTATTTGTCTGAAAGTGAACGTGATAGCACGACTGGAGTACGAACTCGCTTACTACGATTCCGCAGTCCATCACTTTAACCATTACATCACGAGGACACTCCCTACAATTTCTCGTTGATAAAGAAAAGCAAATGATAAAACAGGTATACATAAATTTGGTTATTTTCCATTTATTTCTGGAGATTGAGCAAATATTGATAGGTGTCAATGAATTGTGACTACGACTCACAGTGGATAAGGCGTTGGGTTGGAAAGGGCTTCTGAGGTTGCAGGTTAAATCCCAACAACTCAATAACAAGAAATACTTCCTATAACTTAACATTTGTACGCGGTCATGGTTAACAAAATTGGAACAGTCTACCCATGTGGATCCAATAAAGGGTTCAGTTCAAGATACTGTGTGGATTCCCGAGTTCGACATGAAACACCTGAAGAAGGCTGAAGGACATATCGGCTGAAACATCGTGACTATGGCAATAAAGATGAGGTTAATAGACCGAATATTCTAAGTTATAACAATATATATATATATATATATATATATATAGTAGCAGGATTGAAATAAATTTATAATCCTATGTGACCGGGTTCGTGGTTTTTCTTAAAGTATATATATATATATATATATATAATTCCAGGTGAAAATATGGAGTGAATTTACCTAAATGTCTGGGTGTACTCGTCATCAAAAATGTTTAGTTTGGCCTGGTTTCTTTGTTTAATGGCATATCAACCTGTGTGGATTATCTAATGCCAAATCCGTTTTTGTAGAAGAACAGCAGTGATAATATCCATATTTACCAACCCCTCCGCTCAGGCAGGATATGACACATGGTCAATTTTTAAGCGGAGTTTGACAGGTTTGAATACAAAGTTTTCCTTCTCCTAGACTAGTTGCCTCACTAAGGCTGAAGAACCCAGTCTGTCCTACTATTTACCCATAGCCGGAGGGAGAATAATTGGATTCATACCTTTCCCAAGGGTATTAGTGCTATGTGAAATGCAATCAGTCTCATCCAGGATTTGAACTCTCGTCGCCGTGTCCATTTCCTACGACGCTATCCATTACACCACGGGCACCTCCTATATAGGATAATATCTAACCCCCATAGCTGTGGGGATTGCTATCTTTCCCAATAATACTAGTCCGAAAAATTATCGTATAAGCACGATAAGAGTTCGAACTCTTACAATCCAGCACTTTTGTCATTTTTTTTTTATCGACGATGGTAAATATTACAGAAAGATATGTCAAACTTTTTTAAAATCATGTATCTATCCAACTTAGATTGTATTATCATCATTGTATATTACTATTCTGATATTTGAGTATAGTGTGATTTAACTTTGCAACTACCGTCCATATTGCCTTTATATAAACCTCATTACTTTCTGATTTCACTCATGTTGATTAATTGAATGATGTATGTCAGAGAGAGAGAGAGAGAGATAGCGAGAGAGAGAGAGAGAGAGAGAGAGATGATTGAGGCATGTCAAACCATATAGGGTTATTTTAGACCAAGGGGTTTAGAAATCGTATTCATTGTACGTTCCTATTCATATTTTTATAGTTTTTTTTTTTTTTCATGCGGTCATATTAAATGCAAATCCTTTTAAACACAACTATTTAACATTTTAACCTTTAGATAGACTGCTAACAAATATTACCACTCAGTGTCTGAGTGGGATTAGGAGTAATGACAATGAAAGGGATACTTTGGGGAATACAGTCAGGGTATTCTAAGACCAGCCAACGGGGCTATTGGTCATACTGAGTACGAAATAAAAAGGCAACGAAATAAACAAATAAAATAAATCTCTTTTCAAGCATATGAAAATATGTATTAATTCACACGCAGACACACAGACATTAACGGAGAGAGAGAGAGAGAGAGAGAGAGAGAGAGAGAGAGAGATACAGAGAGAGATACCCACACCCATACACTCATATATATATATATATATGTGTGTGTGTGTGTGTGTGT
>CAUZXS010001404.1:0-47500 GCA_963585895.1 Sepioteuthis lessoniana | reverse complement strand
AAGCTGTATGAGTTTATTTACTTCTAGATTGTGGCACATATACTGACTCCTGGAATTCAAAGGGTTAATTCATCAACTTATTTCTGTATCTGATTTTATAATTTACAAAGACTGACCAAAAAAAAAAATCATAACAGCAAAAAAAGAACTATAACCAAAATCCTCTATTGACATAAAATGCAATGGGATTTTTGCTGGTACCAGCAACCAGTTAGATAAAAATAAAAAAAAAAGTTGAAGAATACCAGTCATTTCAGATTGGATACTGTGGAATTTTGTGTTAACTTTTCAGCCAAAATTCACATTGACAGTATCTGATCAATTAATTCAACACTCAGCTCATTGAATTAGTATTTCCCTTCTGTACTCCTGAACTTTGACTGGAAAGTTGTAAATACAAAGAAGCTGCATTTTTATCTGACATTCTTATACTATAACAGAAACCCAACTAAGTCTAATTGTTCTGTTATATATTTCTGGTGAACTCTGGATAAGGGGTAATGTCGTTTTGGACATGAATGAAACAAGGCCTGATATGGTAAAAGTAAAAAAAGTAAAGTTAGCGACCATAGTCGAGGGTGACCCGAAGGCTCCCTTTTCGATAGCTACTACACCAAGGTGTAGGGGAGGGCGCTACTCCATTCCCTGGATTGCTCCACTTTACCCTTGAACCGTACCTTATAATGCTGAGTGTTAAGCAAGGTGGTGTCAAGTTCCATTTTTAAAGTCTTTGGTATGACTCGACCTGGGATTGAACCCAGGTCTCCCGGGCCATTGGCGAACACTCTAACCGCTGGGCCAATGTCCCGGTTATGGTAGTGGTCATCATTGAATAAAAGCTTTGTTGGTGGTACAGCTGTTATTTGAAACAGTATATATATTTGAAAGGTGCATATATATATTTTGAATGTTGTGTTAAAGAAACTCTTAAAATTGCAGTTGTCTTTGTTGGTACATAAATTTTTATAGTGAGTGATGTTTAAGTATCAAAAGTAGTTCCTTTATCGCAAGGGAATAATGTATGTAATCAATTTTTACCTGATCGATTAATAACCATGTTAGGTTAGTAAATGTTTTTTGGGGACATTCCTTGTACTTTTTAATGTATGTATCCATCAAAAATCAGTTTCAATTATTATAAATGTTTTCATTCATCACATTTAGTTTTCATTCATTTCATTTATCTTCACTTCATTTTAGTTTCAGAAAATATTGAATATAAACAAAAAATACAGAGCAATATAAAATTTTTGCAAGTTTATAAATCCCCATCATCATCTTGTACCTCTTGCTCAGGTTTCCCTAACTCTCTCTTACCATTCATCTCTATCATTCATCACTTCCCACAGGTTTTCCAGGCTACATCCTGAGTTAGTATAGAGCTGTTGTAGATAAGTTCTAGCTGGTCGTTCAACACTTGCGTGTCCATGTAAAGGGGTCTACAGGAGAACGTTGCTTATAAGTTCGTCCATGCTCCTCCAGAAGTATCCCTCATGTCTTGTTTGGATGGTCTTCAGGATGGGTGGTAGGTAGCTGTACAGCTGCTGTTTTGTAAGATGTTGCTTACAGGATTTGTTCAATATAGCTCGTAGCATCCTTGTGCAATTGCCGTCAAACATTTTTTACTTGCACTTAGTCAGCATCCAAGTAGTGCATTCATACTGTAGTATGAACATGACCACTGCTTGGAAAAAATCATTTTATTTTATCTGACAGGTCTGACTTCCATATGACTAATAGCCTATCGATAGCTGTTCATGCCTTTGCTTGTTACAAATTGATGTCATTTTCAGTAGAGAAGATGCTGCTTCCTAGGTAGGTGAACTTGTCCACTAGTTTCAGAGAGCCACGATTTAGTGTGGGGATATTGCCACTTTGATTAAAGCACATGTACTCTGTTTTGTCTGCATTCACATGGAGGCCTATGCCGCCCACTCCAGACTATGCAGCAGGGATTTGGCCAGGGCTGGTGTATTTGCCAGAAGTGCTATGTCATCTATGTAGTCTGCATCTGTAATAGTTCACGGGGGTATCATCTGCTTCTTGCCTTATGGCCATTTTCTTTCATTAAATCTATTGACATCCAAAGTACATTGTCTAGGCAGATTATGAACAGGTATGGTCCCTTTGTGGCACACCTCTGACAATGTTAAAGAAGTTTGTATCTCCATTCGGTGAGCGTACATTTACTTTGGTGTTTTTATCGAGCATCATTATGGCTGCAACAGTCTCCCCAGGTAGACTGTAGGCTAGAAGTATTTGCTCCATTTTCCCTCTGTGTAAAGAATCAAATGCCATGGAGAAATCTACAAATAGGAGTGTAGCTTCAAGGTTTTTAAACAAACACCTAAAATTCAATGGATTGTCAGAATTTGTGATATTGTGGACCAATTCCTCCAAAAGCCATTGTGGTTTTTCCTAAGAATTTTCTCAATTTCAGGTTCAGTGCAGTTGGGTAGCAGAGCATTGTAAATCTTGGCTGCTATAGAAATAAGGGTTATACCCCAGTTGTTCTTGGCAATTCTAAGGTCATCTTTCTTGCGGAAAGGGATGATGCAGCCATTTGTCCATCTGTCTATTGTGCTCTGGTTATATACAACATTGTAGTATGTCATCAGATTCCCTTGTCTTCCAAACTTTTAGAAGTATTTCATTGAAACCAGCAGCTTTCCTGTTTTTAATTTTTTTATTTGGACTACATTGAGTTCTTCTTCCATAAACTGCCCTAGTTTGATATCTTGTTGATTATCAATAATATTTGTGATAGGTTCATCTGTAACTTTTGGGGACTTTCCAAACAAATTTTTAAAATGTTCTTTCCACAAGTGTGTCCATTCTTCTTGGCTGGCGGCTTTTAGTTTTGCCCTCATAGTGCTTTTTCTTTTACTCACTTCATTTACTGTCTGCCATGCTATTTTACCCGCACAAAAGGCGATGTGGTTTGGACACATGGTTTGAGTTTATAAATACGAGGCAAAATTACTTAAGTATCACACTATTTTTGACAGTGTTCAATACAGTCATAAAAAAATTACACAAACATCAATTCTTGAGATTTGATGGCAATCTACATATAAAATAGGTGTTTTATATAAATTGTCCAGTGAATTTTAACAAAAATGAAAACATCTGGATAATGTTCTTTTAGAAATATATATATTCATCTCTTATACTGTAATATAATTGAAAAATGTTACATGTCAATATTTCATAAACAGTGAAATTGTTAAATTTGTCTGATGAGATATGGCAATAATGAAGAATAATCAGAATTTTATTTTAACTTGGATAGAACCAATTGTAAATACAGTGCAAACAAAATGTCTCTAAAAGAAATAGTTTGTTTTTAAAAATTGTTTAAAATATTGACACTTATGATACACATTTTTGTAGATAAACACTTGAAATTTATTATAAAAGCTTTCATGAATTTTATGTTTCACAGTCAATCAGGGAAACAAAAACTATAGTGCATTTTTTCATTGTGTGTAATTTAAGTCACACAGAAAAATGTGCAATATAGTCTAATTTTAGAAATTATGCTTTATGATGTTACAGATTTATATTATATCCAGAGAGAGGACTTGGAGGGTTTTTTTATCCAGGGGAAAATTCACTAGAATCGATATCTTGGTGAATACAGTTTCAGTTTTAATACTTTTTGAACACATCTTTCACTTAAAAAAAAGCTGGTGATTTATGAATCTTAATACCATGCCTCTAAATTGTTACTTGCTATACATTTATAATAAATGACATAGCAACTTCAGATCAAGTGAACTTGTAACTATCAATCGCTACAAACTTACATTGTATATGAGATTAAGGTACAATAGATTTAGTAAATTCAAGTAAGAGATTATTTCATTATTGCATTAAAAGATAAAAATACAAAATCATACTAAACCATAAAAATGTAAGGCACTTACCAGTTATGTTGAATTCTTTATCACAGATGGGATGACAGCAATTCCCTCCAAGGACATTTTTTAAATTCTGATATAATTCTGTCTCAAGCTTCAAGCGTTGCTTGACAACATTACGTGTTGTGAATCTGGTTACCACATTCTGAAAAATCAATTTGATATCAAAATGTGGGAAAAAATGACCCATATTTAATTTTGAGGCAAATATAACACTGTAATTGTAAGATAAACAACAAATTTTCCAGTAAACATTTAACAAAACTACTATAAGTAATATTAATAAAAAATGAGACATGATAGCTGATTAAAGAATATCGCTTTTTAAATGTCTAAATGTATTTAAAATATTAAAATAGAGCAAAAACAAAATTAATATGAACAAAAGGGAGATAAAGGGAGATTTGAATCATTCAAATTATCTTTTTATTCTTGGTTGAGATAACAATCTTAGAATGTATATTTATTTTTATCATTCATGAATTGAAGGGAGAAATTTGTTTTACATTATAAACTAGTTGTTACCTATAAAAAAAATTCACCACTATATTTGACTTTTCATTGGATGTTTTTTTTAGAAGTTGACTTGTTACAAGTGGGGCTTTAAAACCTGATTTGTTGAGGATGCACTATGTTCTGACATAATGTTAACACTGACCCACATGTTTCATGGCTTTGATGTAAATACTCTCACTGGTTCCATAACCTAGTTCTTGGTAGTGGAAGCACAAGTTATGTAGCATGTCCTGAGCAAAAAAAAAAAAAAAATCTGGTGGAGTCCATCCCTCTCCAGGTCTACAATTCAGATTTTTCCTTCTCCATACCAATATAAAAGAGCCTAGTCTTTCTTTACTATTTACTCATTGCTGGAGGGAGAACAGTTTGATTCACATCTTTTCTATGTGAAATGCAAACTCAACCCTTGGAAAGATTGAAAATAGATTTCAAGTGAGCACTTCCTTCAAATCAAGGAGAAAACAAGTTTTTATGGATCATCATTGATAAATATAGTTGCTTCCTTTCCCCTTTGTGAGCAAGGATATGCTCACCATAACATTGACTTAAGTAAATTATTTTGCATATTTGGTATGTCTAGTTACATACATTCTGATAGAGAACCTAATTTTATGGTGGAGGAGTGGAGATTTTTTCAAGAGAAAGAAATTGCTACAAGTTGGTCTATTGCATAGAAGCCATGGGGAAACAACCGAGTGGAGAGGCAGAACAGAACTCTGTGGAGGACAATCAATTTAGCTTTAAAATCGAGAGGTTTATCTGAGCATCAATGAGAAACTGTTCTATCTGATGCTTTCCATTTGATTTATTGCTTACAGTGTACAGCTACGAATTGCACTCTCCATGAACAGAGGTTTTCTTAACAGAGAAAATCTATTTCTTTGTGGTTGATGACTCTTGGAAAAATATTTGGAGAAACTGTGTAGAACAAGTGTGAACCATCTGTATGAGAGGTTAGACTGTTCCTGGTGGATCCTGATTACACTCTTGTTAGTTAAAAAAGAAAGTACTGTTTTTCTGTACTTGAGCTTGTTGGAAATTGATTATTAACAATTAGTTACCGACGTCTATGTCTACTGTCCTGACAAACAAAAGCACTGTCATCACTGAAGATGTCTTTCTGAGGAAAATCTAAGTAAAGTCACAACTACTGCTTTTATGCCTGTCCAGGCTGGCCAAAATTTGTGGGAGATGAGACAGATGTCCTACAAATTGTGCTTTCAAGAATGGCCATTTTTTCTCCTGACAGTACTTTGCACACGAGACATGTTTCTGCTTGCTTCTGACTCCACGGTAAATCATTTCTCTCATTACACTCACCTCACCCTTACTGGGGAAGGAACAACAATTTCTGAACCTGAATCAGTTACAGTAGTCCCAAATAACCCTGTGTTGGATTTAGATGGAAATGAATAATCAGAAGTGACTGTACTGCAACCAGTATCCTGTGATTCAACTGAAGAGGATGAACCCAAAACCAGTAACTCTCCATCCAAACATAATAAAAACCAGTAACTCTCCATCCAAACATAATAAAAACCAGTAACTCTCCATCCAAACATAATAAAAACGTCCCCTAAAAATTCTATTAGGTTTTCTAAGCTTATCACCAAAGAACTAAAATGACTAGGAATTGACCATTAAATAATTTAAGAAAAAAAAAGTAGTAAAAAAGTAAATTATTCCCAATTTACATTGTCAAACATAAAAATAATGAATACTAGTATCATTCAATATATGAAAGAAAAAAAGAGAGGGAGAATATTGTTTCCAAATGTAAATCTTCACTTTGTAAATAACAGTTTATGAGCTGGAAGCTAAAGACGTCCAAACCTTGAAGACAAAAGTATAAGAGAAATAATAATTTAACTAATTTTAGTTTACAACAGCTCTCATTAGCTGCTTTACCAGATATAGTTATGTAATTTCTCCTTTGAAAACAACTATTATCTTTACCTCAATTTTAGTTATGAAAATCTAAGTTCAATCACTTGGATCCTTAAATATTTATAGTATTCACTCTTTATTCTGTCATCTTCTTTAATTGATTTTTTGTATCATGTAATAGATTATAACTCAACAGATGACAGTTGATTTGATTGTGGTAAGACAAGTTTCTTTGTATTTAGCCTTGGGTGGATTAGGAAAATAGAAAACATACCTTTAAAGCATCATTGCCTTTTCTTTTCACCTTGTCATGGTAGTAGATATCATATTTCTTGTGTAAGTAGGGCAACTTATCTTGAATGATAAAATATTGGTACCAGGCAGAAAGGCCAACCTGAAAGGAATGATTTATTATTGATGAATATAACTAGTAGATTGGTGTATATTTTTCAAAATCCAGCCAGTCAAAATCATTGTCTTGGATTCAAAGAAATAGAAGATATTTGTATTATAATAATAATAATAATAAACATAATAATTACCTGGACTTGTTAGGGAACTGGAAAAATTATGAAACATGAAAGTGATGGTGATACCAATTGTAATTGGTGCACTCAGAACAGTCATCAAAGATTGGTACCAGGAGGGGAGGACTTGGAAATAAGGGGAGGGGTGGAGACCATCCAAACTACAGCATTATTAAGATCAGCCAGAATACTGAGAAGAGTCCTGGAGACTTGCTGTCACTCAAAATCCAGTGAAAAATCATCAGCTAATGCTGGTGTGAAAACTCTCACAAAAGTAAAATAATAATAGGGTGAGTTAAAATATTTTGAGTCACAATATTTTGGTAATGTGAGGTACAGTTCAACAGGTCTGGATACTTCTGTGGAGGTCATGAAGGTGATCAACCACACAGGATTGTGAGATACTAAGCTCACCTGATACTCTCCAAGTGCTACTCACCAGATTTGCCTCTATGGCTTGGAGCATGGTTTTAGGTTTACTTGATCTTGCTAGATTATCAAAGTTCTTGCAAACTTAGCAAAATTTCTTAAACTTTGGTTACTGTACTGTAACTAATTGTGCCTTTCACACAGCAAATCTTTTTGGTTGTTGCTGCAATTTTATACACCAATTCAAACTTGCAAAGCATATATTCCTGATTCAGGCTACATTGTACATTCATCTATGCAGCTTCCAAATCATAAAGTGAAGCAATAGATAATATGTCATTGTACCAACTACCCAGATAATTCCAACCATAGTATCTTCCATTGCTTGAACTGCTTTGGTCATGTGATATATGCACAGCAAACTAGCACATACTAAATTATTGCAAAACTTTAAACTTTCTCTAATAATAATAATAATAGTAATAATAACAATAATACCCCACGACTTACCCAATTTTTACATGTTCCTGAACTTATTAAGAATATAACCAAAAGTAAAATTGAATATACAGAGATATTATAGAGCATTTGTGAAATAAGAAATGCAAGAGACTCAAGACTGTAATTAAAGATAATTCATAAAATTGAATAAACTTTTATTGATTAGACAGCCAAACAGGAACAAGATATCAAAAAGAATGAGATAAAAAAAAATGTATGTATATGTGTGTGTGAATGAAGGTAGAAAATGTTAAGCTTCAGGTAAGTGTTGATAGGTCTTGCTACTACTCCATGCTGTCTGTAAGAAGGGAATTCATGCCTTTCCTTTTAAAGACATAGATGTGTTGCTATGACAACAGATGATACCTTCTCTGAGTAGTCATTTGGAGAAGTCATTTTGCAGTCAATCCAATGCTAAATGTGATTAATGAGCTGATTTAAGTCTAATGGATATGACCCAGAGTTCAAAACCCATGGAGAGCTGTGAGGACAACAGAGGTGGTGGTTAACAGGCTGGAGGTCAGTATAGGAAGTGAAGGACTGGATGAAGATTAGCTGAAAAATTATCAAATGACTAGAATCAGAGTTTGGGATTTAGTCAGATTAATTCGTTTGCAGTTGGACTTGAGATATAGAAAAGAACAGATGTTATAGAGAGACTTAGGGCTTATCTTGTTTAATCAACCATAGAAATTTTCTTCTCTCGCTAATGACAATATCAAAATAGAAATATGGTTAAAAAAAGGCTAACCTGAATAATGAAGAAACTAAATAATAAACATGGATATTTTAAACAAATGCATACTGATCAACTTCTTTTGTCATGCTAAATCAAATGATAATCTTTTTGAGTCACCCCAAAAATATAACAACAATACGAGGATCATTTAATAAGTTTCCAGACTTTGTTCGTATGGGCACTTTTATTAATAGTACACACATGAAACTCTAGTCCCCTTCAAAGTAATCTCCTCCGGATGCAATGCACTTGTTCTACCGTTTCAACAACTTCTGGAAGGCCCCATGGAAGTCCTCTTGTGTCAGCGTGTCAATGACCTTCGTCACAGCCTCTTTCTTCTCCTCAATTGTCTCATAACGACAGCTTCTGAGCTTAGGGAATAAGCAAAAGTCACAGGAAGCAAGGTCTGGACTATAGAGAGAGTGAGGAACTGTCTTTATGCCCATCTTGGTCAAATAGTCTGTGACAAGGATGGGGTTGTAGACTGGTGTATTGTTCCGGTGGAAATGCCACTGACCCGATTTGAAGAGTGCTCGCCTCTTTCGATGGAATCTCTTCCGGAACTCTCTTAAAGCCTCAACATAGAAACACTAACCAAACCCTAACCCTTTGGCCAATCAACTATGGTGTATTGACTTCCTTACTCCTCCCACACCTCTCATCATCCCTCACAGACTCACTGCCTTCCTTGAATCTCTTATGCCACTCAAAAACTGATGCTCGATTCATGCAAGATGGTCCAAAAGCAGTCTGAAGCATTCCATACGTTTCTCTGGCATTTTTTCTAAGTTTAGAATAGAATTTTATTGCATATTGTTCTTCTAAAGTGTCCTCACGTCCAGATTGCATTTTTGAAATTCACCAGCTATGACAATCAGGCTTTAGTAGGATGAATTCCAATTCCTGTTGTAGCTGTTCATTTGAAGCTGAAATCATAAAAATTGGTCAGTCATCTCATAAGATGTATAGCAATAACATACTGAATTTTCAAGAGTCTACGACAATTTTAAATACCTGTACAAAAAAAGTCTGGAAACTTATTGAATGCACTACGTATATGATAATTTTTATACAGCTATGTATTCCTATATTTTGTTTGAATTTCAATGCCGTAAAGTTTGCAAATAAATAATACCTGATAATAACAGTTTTGATTGCATAATGTTCCTTTAGTAATAATCAAATCAGTAATAATCAAATCCTGGTATAGAAGAAAATGAAATTTTATTTTTCAATGGAGTGAAGGATTCTAATTAGTTTCTAATTATATTCCAAATTTTGAGGGAGGGGAGAATTCTAATTAGCATTTGATCATTATCTACATAAAATTTGAGAATTTAAATGATTAGAAAATAATGTTTAACACAGCTCAAAATTATTATTCATTGCAAAATGAAGTGGAAATAGCTTTATTCTTCAATGACCTTTAGATGTATTGCTCTAATAAAAATTGTGCAAGGATGTGCAGTTTTTGCTGGGTTAATGTTACATAAATATATTCAGACCGAATGAAAATTTTAGTAATATATATATATAAATATATATAGGATGAATAGATATAAATATTTCTTTTGTGATACATTTTTGATTATTCTTAACTAGTTTTGACCTTAAGTCATTGTCAGGAGAAAAGTTTTTTGTGTCCCCCCCCCAGTATTTTTAGAAAGTTTCTAAAAACTTTTTAAAAGAAATTGATATGCTATAAGAGAAACAATGAAAAATGAATTGGTGATGTAGCATATTAATTTGTTGAACGAAAATGGTTTTCTGGTATCCAGGTGTCTTCAACTGATGCAATGTTTGTAATGAAGACATCTGGCTCAATTAACATTAATACTTCAACAGCTGAAAAAAGAAAACAGTATAAAATTCAAATATTCAAACAACTTACTTCAAGTTTGTCAGAAGTGAAGACTTTGATGTTATTGACCATCTGAAAATGAGCATCAGCCTGGAAAGTTTTAAATTCATATGATGGCCCAATAACATATCGTCCATTGTCATAGACTTTATCCAGGTTAACAGACGCTGTAATCTTGTTTCGTACAACACCAAACTAACAAGTAAGACAGAAAGAAAGAAAAAATCACTGAGAAAATTTTCCAAATAAATAAATTCAACGTCAAAATTTTCAAATATTGGAGTGGATTGAAAAAAAAAATGGCCAAACCTTTTTACATTCTATGAATGATAGTTCACACAATTTACAGGGAATTTCAGAAAAATTGATTTCATTTTATAATCTAATAACTATCAATTCTCATTCAAATAATCTTAAATTTTAACAGCACATGTAGAAACAACTAAAAATTCCATATTCAATGTTTTGCTTTTTTTCTTTTCATGTATAGAAAAGCTATTCCCTGGAAAAGAAAAGGTGTTTAAACATTAAACATAGAATTTCGATTTGTTTCTTCACATGCTGTTAAAATGTTAGGTCATTTGAATGAGAATCGGTCAAGTTATTAGATTACAAAATGATATTGTCGTAAAAGGGTGGTGGTGGATGGTATGCCTCCTCAGCAACAGAAAGAAAAGAGTCTCTCGTAAGCAATTGAAGGAAATGGATTCCGTGATTTGCTTTCCCTACTGTTGTATCCTCAGACAATTGGGTAGCCTCAGTCGACTAAAAATAACAACACACACGCCTAGCAGCCCTTCCCCTTCGCTCTGTCAGTCAAAAAGCCGTCCACAAAGAACAACATTTATTTATTGTCTAAAACAACACTAGTGCTCCATGGACTTCTAACTTAATCCCCATATTTACAGAGTGTGGGGGAGGGGAATAATTTAAAATCCAAAGAGAGCTATATACATATATGCACATTTCCCCTAAAAACGAAAAATAAACAAAATATTTACACAAATAAAGATGATGGTTAGTATGGGATCCTCCCCCACAAACTAATAATGACAGAAAGGGGAGTTAAACGGTCGAAAATAGTGCCGAATAAATAAATAAATATATGGTAATTAAACAAATAAACTAAAAATAAATAAAGATAAACACTCCGTCGCACTTCTGGAGAACTCCAATTCCGGTCACCTAAACAAGGGAAGGGAAGGAGAAACAAACAAAAGAAGGGGACTAAAAACAACAAAAGGAGGCCAATGACCTAACATAATCTAGCTAAGTTAAATAAATGGGACTGTCGCAACCTGCCTACAAACATAAACAGATCGGATTACACGTTCGCCCTAGAAAAATTACATTCAGGTACGGCCGGAAATGACGAAGCCCTTTTTCGACCCTAACCGGCCGTTACAGCTAAAAAAGGGATAAATTAACATTTGTCAACATTTGCTAAACACTTCTGCCAGAAATAATTCTATAAAAATGGAATTAATTATCTTCGCTAGCCTATACCAGACTAAAGAAGGACTTATTTTCTACGTCCATTTTTTATAGAAGAACTTTCTATTTACGTGGCGCGGCAGAAGTGGTGTTGCCTTTCTTTCATATGAACAAGGCTTCGGCGGCGAAAAATACAGAGGTCCCCGCTCTTTTTTAGGGTGTTTGTGACCTTTCCTCTCCAGTTCTTGGGTTGCATTCGGTAGGCCGTCTTACCTCTGGGCGGTTCTGCCGGGTGTGCCTCGGCACTGGAGATTTCCTCCGGCCTCAGGGGGCCATCCCCCCAGGCTTATACCCCCTTCGGGGTGGGTTTATTGCCTGGCGCCTGAGGCGCCCCAAAAAGGGGAATGCCGACGGGGCCGAAGGTATTTTTGGCCTTGCCGGACGCGTGTGGGATTCGGCCCTGCGACCGGGCCCACCTTAAAAACGGCCTTGTGCCATATTCGTGCGTTGGTGGGACGCAACGATAAATACAGAGGTCCCCGCGGACGCTCTAGGGCGTTTGTGTGTGGCCTTTCCTCTCCAGTTCTTGGGTTGCATTCGGTAGGCCGTCTTACCTCTGGGCGGTTCTGCCGGGTGTGCCTCGGCACTGGAGATTTCCTCCGGCCCCAGGGGGCCATCCCCCCCAGGCTTATACTCCCTTCGGGGGGTGGTTATTGCCTGGCGCCTGAGGCGCCCCAAAAAAGGGGAATGCCGACGGGGCCGAAGGTATTTTTGGCCTTGCCGGACACGTGTGGGCTTCGGCCCTGCGACCGGGTCCACCTTAAAAACGGCCTTGTGCCATATTCGAGCGTTGGTGAGACGCATCGATAAATAACAGAGGTCTTCGAGGACGCTCTCAGGGGCCACTCGGCTCCACGAGGTCGAATCCTACGTTATCGTGGTTGCATTCACCTCACCGCCACTTCTCGTGGCAGATTCACCCCCGTTTTTGCATAAGAGGTTTCCCTCTGCGGGTTGGCGTATCTCTGACAGTCCTTAACGACCAGTCGAAATAGACAGCCCGGAGACAAACACGAAGAGTACTCAAAAGACCAGCTGGTCTTAACCATCGCTCGGTTCCGCTCGTCCGTTTGGCTGCGCAGCGCTAAATGCACGGGTTACCTTTTAGCTACCGCTTCACTATCTGCGCAGCGCTAAGATAACGCCAATCTTAGCCTCGGCCTCCTGGCCTGTTAGCTCCAACGTGCAGAGCTTTGGCGCACAAAAGCCATAGCTATCGTCCCGATACGTCCGCACAGCTTTGGCGCGACATAGCCTTAGCAACCGTCCGACCGTTCGCACAGCTTTGGCGCGCAAGCCTTAGTTACCGTCCAATACGTCCGCAGAGCTTTGGCGCCACACAGCCATAACTATCGTCTGACACGCCCGCAGGGCTTTGACACGGCAAAGCCTTAACTACCGTCCCATACGTCCGACACGTCCGTACAGCTTTGGCGCGGCAAAATCACTGCTACCGTAAACGATACGCCCGCACAGCTAGGGGCACGACAAAGCCCTAGCTCCACCGATCCGCTCGCTCGACTTCGTATGTGTTAAGGCCTGGCAAACCTTAGCCACAATTTCCCCGTCCGTTCACTTGGTCCGTAGTACTAATGTAATATAATGGCCTAGGGATTTCGGTTCATGCCTTTGGGTTTAGTTAGGCTGAGAACCTTTTGGCTCAGCACATGGGTTAGTAAGGTGCAACATTGATGCAGGTGATGGGTGACAGAGTGCGAATGACGTCACGCACCGGAAGCGCGCGGAGGATTTTGGGAATTTGAAGAAAGTTAAGAGAGTTGAAACTACACGCTGAACGAGTAGGTTCGACTTTTGGGGCTCGCTGAGACGAGACGAATTTGCGCGCCATGGGTGCCGCACGAAATAGGGGCCAGATGAAGAAGCCAGCATAAAAAGATTGTGTCTCTCTCCTTATGTCGAAACCTTTAACTCAAAAGTAATAAAAAGGTTTTGTACCTGAACAAAGAAGTCGTTACGTGTTTTCGAATTTCGAGATTCCTATGTTCTATGTATATATGTAATGAACGTCCCATGTACATTTCGCATATTCATGTATATGGCCATGGTATACTAAGACACGGCTCAGTCTTAGACACCAACTCGCTCGACTCTACACGACCAAGCTGCCAACACTGATTTCGACCTCGACGCTCCCGCAATGTAGTATGCAGTCCTCGTAACGACTCGCTGTTACGGACTGCTCTAGCATTGCAACAACTAGCCTATGTATGACTCGTTGTACGGGCTAGCAACCAGATCGACCACCCCGGTTAACCCAACGTACTCTCAAAAGCGAGACATCGATTTACTAACCACGGCCGCCGACCTCAGCTACCCGTAACGGTCGTCCAGCTGCATTCAACGACTCGACCGACCTCAGCTACTCGCAACGATCGTCTAGCTGTATCTCCACGACTTGACCTACGCCAGCTACTCTCATTGAACATTCAACTGCGTACATCTATGACTCGACCATACCAGTTATCGACATCAACCATCTTGCTGAAGACCAAATACAACCGCCACGGACTTTACACACATGTTTGTAATTCCGGCAATAAAATCGTCACTTTTGTTGTATCTGTTACCTCGCCTTTTTCCCTTCATTGTCTTTGGCTGTCATTACTCGCACGCATTAAACTTAAAACATTTGCGGGGTCGACATGCTTATCGGCTCCGCAACAGGACAAACAAAACAAAAATGGTCTAAGCACTAATTTACTTGGGCTGGGTGGTCACGCACTTCTGGTAACTCAATATCCTTAAGTCCCTGCAATGTCCAGGTTGAAGATAAGGCTGGCTCCTACCACGCGACACAAGCGCGCAACAGTCACCCACCTTTTGCCAAACTCCAGCGAAGTGATTATCCTTCTCTCAGACCGGATTTTGACTTTACTTTGGTGTTTATAAAAGGCCACCAGGGTCTGAGAAGAAGAGTTTTTTTCCTTCTCGTCGTCCAAATCACGACATGCATAATGCCGAGTAAGCAGAGAAACACATAATGTTCCTATCTGTTCAACTTCGGTACCACATTGCTGCACACAGAACTGGCTTCCAGGTCGAAGAACTTTCTATTCAGGATGCGAACCATGTAACCTTCAAGAAGCTTGCACAGCGGCCGCACGACCGGGCAGTGAAAGAAGGCATGATCAATAGGCTCCTCCAAAGCACCGCACCGGCCACACTCTGGCGAAATGACCAGTTGTGCTGAAAACAATTTCTTGCCGACCTAGAGGGCATTCCGGATGACCAGCCAGGTGAGGGAAGCCTCGACGTTTTTGAGGCACCTCATCCCGGGGGGGGGGCACGGCAAGCGACCCTCCACTGCCGTCACACCGAGCTCGCCGATCAGATCATCGCTAACACCCCCCCCCCAATTAAACAACGATATAATGCCCTACTCGACCACGGTCGGCTGTCAGTGAGACCTGTCTGCAGCCGAGAGAGAACTTTCAGTGCATGCCAACACTCACGATAGAAGGGGCACTCGCGTCTGGGCAAACGGTGGGTCTCCCCGTCAGCGGAATGCACACTTCTTAGCGACGGGAAAGATTGTTTAGCGTCTTCTTTCCAGAAGCTTCCCGCCGCCGTATCTTGTGAACACATCCGGTCTAGGACGCAAAGTATAGTGCCGCGTCTCAACATTCGGCACGCCTAGACCGCCTTCGGACGGATGAAGGTAACAGATCTCCCATCGCACCAAAGGAAAACTCTTAGTCCAGATGAACTGGAAAAGGATCCTTTCCAGCTTGAATAGGATGGTGCACGGGATTGGAAGCACTGAAAGTCGATAAACGACCAGTAGGTAGATGTGAGAGCAGCATACCTCAGTCCGGCCCTTTAGAGAAAGCTGCCTACGTAGCTGCAACTCCGTCGCAGCTACGACCTTTTCCAGTACTTCCGACCAATTTTTCTTCAATTGGAGATCAGGCCCGAACCAGACGCCGAGTATCTTGCATGGACCGTCCTTCCAAATGAAGGGGCCGGGAAGAGCACGGCCCTTCCACGAGCCTAACTGCAAACCGATGGACTTTTCGCGGTTAACCTCGGCTCCTGCTACAGCTTCGTACCTTCCGATTTCTTTGCTTACCTCCTCCAACTCGGCACTGCTTGTTACAAGCACGCTGACATCGTCAGCGTATGTAGTGTACCTGGCTACCTCACTGGCGCCAGGTAACGTGAGGCCGCGTAGGACCAGATTCGCCTTCAGCTTGCGTAAAAAGGGCTCTAACGCAAAAATGTAGAGCATCGGCGATAGCGGGCAACCTTGACGAATCGATCGAGTCAAAGTGAAAGGCTCCGACCTTACCCCATTCACCTCTACCATGACTCCGGGGGACGCATAAAGAAGACCGATCCAGGTGCGAAAGTGCTGCCCGAAACCGGCCGCAGACAAGACAGACTCCAGAAAACCGTGGTCAACCCTATCAAAGACCTTGGACTGATCTAAATTGATCAGCGCGGCATTTCCGTCGACTTTTTCTACGATCGTGCGAACCAAATGAAGGCTTTCATGGATAGTCCTACCCTTTACAGCACAAGTCTGCTCGGGGCAAACCAGACTAGGCAGGACAGTCTGCAAACTATTTACTAGGATCTTCGCCAAAATCTTTAAGTCAGTGTTTAACATCGCTAAAGGGCGAAAATTACTAATCCCATCCCCGTCATGTTTGTTCTTACGTAGCAACTTCACTATACCCCTGGGGAAGCGTCTGGGTATGGAGCCCTGCCTCATCCAGTTGTTATAGATAGTTGCCAGCAAGGGGACAAACATGTGCGACAACCTCAAGTACACTTCTTAAGACAGACCATCGAATCCGGGAGACTTATCCAACCCGACCGATTTCATCGATTTCCGGACCTCATCCACTGTTATGCAACCCTCACACCCAGCCGCTTCAGTCGCCGAAAGGCGAGGGAAGTCGGCAAGATAGGTGTCGAACTGAGCAGAGCTCAGTCAGGGCTCCCTGGTAAAAAGTTTCAGGAAATACTGCCGAAACTCCTTACAAATGGCTTCGTTTGTAGTTCGACGTTGCCCGTCCGGCGATGTGACACTGGCGATATGTCGATCAGCAGCATGCCTGAGTTCCTTGGCCTGTAATTCTTGGGCCATATTCGTCGCCTCGCAAGACATTCTTTTTAATCTAGCCCTAACTACCAGAGCTTGGTGCTCCTTAACTTGCAAGGAGGCCAGCTCGGTCTTAGCTATGTTAACTTGCCCGCTATCACCCGCCCAAACTGCCCTATCTAGCTTATCCTTAATCGATCTTTGCTCCACTACCATATCTAACTTGAGTCTCCAACTATAGTCGGTAGCAAAGGATCTGAAGCTATCCTTAAGGTTACCCCACCACCTATTTCCAATAATAGCCCCCGTCAGTTCCCGCTTTATCATTAGTTCTAGCTCGTTCTGGAAGTCATCCTCAGCCAAAAGGGAAGAGTTGAACTTCCAGTAACCAGACATCCTACTTCAAGCCTTATCTAACCTAGTCGATACACATAAGAATTTGTGGTCTGAATCTTTATATGGATCAAAACTTGGACCACCTAAATAATCTAGGTCGACTTGCCTAACTAACACTCATTCCAAATAGCTGTAAATCTGGACCGAGGCGCCCCTACGGGTCCCAAGTCCAAGCTACCTTATTTGGATGCCTTTTGCGAAATTTGTCAACGAGATCGAGTCGTTCGACAAACTCGCGAAAATATCTGGCATCCAAGGTGTTAGTACCCTCTGTCTAAATTGGGATCTAGGACGGCGTTCCACTCTCCCACTAAAATTACCCGCTTCGATGGTATCACGTACGGCTCGATGCGCCGGAAAAAGGCAGGAAGCTCACTAGTAGCATTGGGCCCATAAACCCCAATAAGCCGAAATGCCTTATCCTTTATGGTAACGTCCAGAACACAAAGTCTGCCCGCCGGATCTGAAAGAACAAGAGCACACGTAGCGACCAGACGTCTACTTACCAGCCAGGTGACACCTCTGGAACGACCATCAAAATATTGTCACGTGGTGCCCCACTGAGAAGATAGAAATAAGATTACTACTATTCCCTGTGCGTGAATTAACAGTAGAAAGTCGTCAAAGTAAAGAATGTGGGTCAGAGAGACCAACAGATGTTTGTACTTTGTGATCTCACTCGGGTCGCCTGACACGGGAAGGAAGAAGGTAGAAGCCAAATGATTGGCCGGGACCCTAAAACGGAAGTGGCACCTTCTTACCGTCAGCGGAAAAAGGAAAAGAGAAAATTAGTTGTTGGACAGGGTTCATGGCGGACGGAACCAAAGCCAAGTACTCCGGGTAAAAGCAGACGAAAAATATCTCGGACACGGAGGAGCCATGCCTTCAGGCCAGAACTAAAAATAAGATGAAGTCTGTCAGCCTGTAAAAGAAGAAATATTCTCCACAGGAATCCATCGAAATAAGATAAGTAAACTTTGGGACTGTTTCTCCTTATACCCAATTATATATATACCCCCTCTCTCTCTTCAAGTTGAAGATCGACTGAAAACGAAAGAAAAGAAAAGAAGAAAGACATTGGTGTTCACGCACTATGCATTTATAATATATTTGATACGTTGAAGGTGTATATCTGTGTGTAGTAAAAAGGATTGATATATTTTAATGTTCCCACGTGCTTGAAGTTGTTATTTGCAGCGACTGCTACGAATTTGTTATGTCATGTTTCTTTTTCAGCTTCTATTCGCCTTATGATATGCTCGCTTAAAATTGTCCTATTAATTCCTTTAAAATATCACACGGGAAACCGGAATTGCCGACTACTATAACTAATATTATTATGTCTAAACCTAGAGGTCCACATCTTCCATTGTTCTAGGGGAGGAAGACTAGTGGCCTTGGTGGGTGTGTGTATAGTGTGGAATTTGGAACCCCTTGCCAGCGGCGGTCAGTCTGGCCATAAATTGAACCCCCCACATAATATGCCAGTTCTTATGTGCCCGAGAAAAAAAAACTCTGAACGAGGACTTATTCTACAAGGAATCAAGTGCCAACCTGCCCCGTCTTCACACGTGCGAAAATAAAGTCCCGTTTAGGGATTTTAAAGAATTTGCCGTCACAATATGCTGAGAAAGACAAAGTTATAAAAGTAAATGGGATCTTTTAGAATCCGACCTCAGGCCGCGGCCATTTAAACCATCAAGCCTTAAATCCATCATGAACATTTACAGGGGTTGAGTGCCCGGACTGAACATGGCTGGGGTCAGGACGCCGACGGTCTGGCTCATGGAACCTGTGGCCATCTCATTTGTGATGGCTCCGTCATGAGCGAGACTCCCGATGTCCCGCAGAAAAGTTAGTTTTACAGCCCTATAAAGGGAGGGGTGAAGAACAACAGGGACCCTCCCAACAAGGCTCTTACAAGAATAAAGATCGTCTTTGATGATTGCTGATGGGCCGAGGGCTAAGGGCCTCGTTGGCTTCCCCCAACATTTTCATGTCGCCTTCGGACTCCCGGCCCTTCCAAATGATTGATGTGACCCATGCTTTTGGAAAGTTTCGAGGGTCCTCCACATTTCGACCATTCACCTCCTTGAAATTGTGAAGGACCTTCAAGTCTTTTAAGAGTTGCAGCTGGACCTTGTGAAGACGATCCAGGACCCCCTCATTCACCCGGCAAATGTTGGAACCTGTATGATGACGTGGTTTCTCTTTTTTCCTCTGTTGTTTCGGGACCTCATCACATGAGCTGTCAATGGAAGAACTCCACTGCCGTTTCTTGGGAGTTACTGTGGGGGATGAAACTGTCGAAGATGAAGTTGCTGCTGCTGCTGGTTCATTAGCTGGTGGTGATGGTTTTATGAATCTAACGGCAGCGGAGGGTGGGAGGGTCCATTTTTTGATGGTTTTAGAGTGGTCATTGCTGGAGGAGGCACGGATCTTTGAGGTAGTGTGGTTGGCGGTCTGATGGTCCTAGGCTGCTTTGGAGATGAAGGGGTGGATCGAGAGGGTCCCAGTTGAGAAGATGATTTCCGTTGCTGGTCCAGCCGCTTTTTGAACTCGATGAGCTGCTCGAACTTCTCCCGGCCTGGACTGAACGACCTGTCCTTAAAAGGAGTGGGCTGTTAAGGAGGAGTTTTGGGCGGCTATTTTGATTTGGGAGATTTTGTTGATTGGGCATAAAATGGAGACGAACTGGCGGTATTTGACTGAGATTGAGAGGGGGTGAACAGTTGATACCCACCTGGGACGACTTTCGGGAGTGAGGACCCGCAGGTTGGATCTTCCTCCCACCTTTTCCTACAGTCAACCACTCGGCCCCTGACTCTTCGATGGTAACCGTAGAAGACAAAGGGGGATTGGGGTTTTTAATCTCCGCTGATGTGGGCAAGACAACGGGAGACTCCTTTTCATTGTTTGTTAAAACAGATGGGAGAGTACCGGGGTTCTGGTCGGGCTTTTTCGGGGCCTTCTTCCCCGGGTAAACTGTGGAGAGGTGACCAATCTCGCTGCAGTGCCAGCAGGCAGGTTTTCATCCAGAGACGATTACTGGAAGCCTGCGCTCTTCCACATCCAACCAGTTGGGAATGGAGTAAAAGGTTTTAGCGTCTAACATTATGTCGAACCTCCATTCCCCACGCATTCTATCATGTGTTGCTGTGACGATGTCCCCAAAATTTAGCATGTATGCAGCTAGGAAGCTAGGGGCATCGTATACTGATACCGTGGTCTGCCGCCACCCCATGTATTCTGGCTGGAAGAAGAATTCTTTGTTTTCCAATGTCTTACAAGTCAGGGCGACGGTTTCATTTTTGGTTGGTACCAGTATATCCCAGAAAGCGTAAGAGGTGCCAGCTATTATGGCTTGCACCTTTACGCCCAGGCTGGATAACTGACGCAATACCATGTCTTTGGCAGGCTTTACAATCTTACGGGATCATTTGTCCACAACAAAGACAGACACCGTTCTTTTCTTTTGGTCTTGTTGGACTTCCTCCAAATTGAGCATAAGACCGTGCTCCTGCACTTGGCTGGATATAGTCCTTGTCCGTTGGAGTAAGTCATCGACGTCGACCTGTAATTTAGGTGGGGCTTTCCATATGTTCTCAGTTTCATTTTCTTTTTTTTGTCAAGTGAGGGAGGTGAATTTATATCTTTGGGTGGAGATTTCATATTTTGGTCAGTGGGTGAATTGACATTTTGGCCAGGGGGAGGGGTATTTTTATGAGAGGAGGGTAAATTGGTATTTTGGTCGGGAAGTGGAGTATTTTACTCGGGAGACAGTGATTTAATACTCTGGACAGGAGGAGGGTCATTTTTTGGTGAGGGTGAATTCTTTTTTGTGGTGGGGGGATCACCCTTGCTGTTTGGAAATAAGGCCTTTATGGCCGAGCCGTCTGACCGGCTGGCCATAAAAGATGGGGCGGGTGAGAAAAAAAACTATAGAAGTATGAGGAAGAAGAAATGAAGAGGAATAAAAAGGGGGGAAAAAGGGGACTTAACTTATGGTCCTAAAAGGTCAGAGTTCTTGGTCCTGCCGCGAGAATTCGACATGGAACGAAAAAATGAGTTCAATGTAGTCTAATGTTTAGGTAAAAATCCTTTCCTCTTTCATGACTTGAACAGGTCTCCTGGATCAAAGTGCGCAAGACCACGCCTTGCGTGTCAAGCAGTAAAAAGAAGACAGGAAGCTGACTTCCACAAAGAACAACAACAACACCACTTCTGCTGCTGGCATGCTCTTTTATGAAAATTCCGACATAAGAAATTTACATGCGCGGTATGTTTCTTCTCACGAGACTCGAGATCGAGCCACTATAACTTCTGCCTTCGGAAGTGAACATATTTTCTTCTGCCTGACACGCAAGGCACAGTCTTACGTGCTTTGATCCAGGAGGTAAGTTTCTTCTCTCGCTACCGATATCAATTTTTGTGAAACACCCTGTACATCACAAATAAAATAAAATTTTCTTAAAACACTCTTTATATTAATAATTAGAAAGTAATTGTTAATATCTTCTCAAGAGTTGTTATTTAGTAAGCTTTCCTTTGTCTGGCACATAGACTGTTATTAAATTACTACCCATCTTGACTGTAAGTCTTAGGTAGCTAAACAGTTGTAGAGTTATTAAATTTCATGCTTACTGAATCTAGGGGAAGATTTTTTTAAAATTGTGTCACATGGGAAAATCGTAGTCCCTAACAATAAAAAAAATAATTAATAGGAAATCATGCTGCTGCAAGATATAACTAATGATCCAGAATTTAAATTTTCTGCTTCAAAAGAAAAAAGTAAGAAATGATTTGTCTTATTAAAATAATTGCTCACATTTAATTTGACATTGATAATTAAGTTTATATGAATTGGTGTCATTCAAGCTGGAAATATATAATAATTACATTGAATAATTTTTTTGGAAACAACAATCTGGATAAAAAGTAAAAATGTTTAAGACATGTGCCTCTCACTTAAAAGAAATATTCTTTACAAAACTGTTATGATAATTTACCCATGCATGCATGAACTCTCCCAGCTATAAATAGCAGCTGGTACTGCTCTGAGGCAGAAGGCAATATTCCAGCAGACAACCCTGGCAGTCGGACCAAAACAGTCTCGCTGGTAACTCTTTCATTTGTATATTTTGTATTACTATTCTTTGTTAATATATTTGTTTAACTTAGTTCCTTTCTCGTATCATTATTTCTGGTCCCTAACAAGATAACAACAACTTGGTGACAAGGACCCTTAAGGACTCCAAAAGGACTAAGTGGAATTTGTCAATATTGGTTGAAAATTGGACACATGATATTCTTTTTGCATCACACTTTGTTCTACTCAATAGTACTTGGTAATCCAGAAAAAGAAACCGAACAAAAAAAGTGTAACTAACTTACACTGAACTTGAACGTGCACCACTAAACTACAATAATTCACATTAAAAAAAGCACTCTTTATTCTCTGAGTGAGTAAGAGATTAAAGTTATTCCTTTTATTTTATTCAAAAAAAAAAAAAAAAAAAAGGGAAAAGTTTCTCTCCTCAATTAAATTCTATATTGGTTTAATCCTAAAAAAAGACACAGACAAACATGGATGAGTTTAAAGCCACCATGCTCAAACACGAACAGTAAAAAAGAATAGAAGAGAAACAACTTGAGCAGCAAAAAAGAATGGATCAACTCCCACTGGATATACAAAAAGAACAGAAATCAGACTATAAAAAGTCAATGAAATCCTTCTTCAAACTCAACAAGAGCAAAGAAACTTGCTTGAACTGACAAACAGGGGACAAATTAGTGAAAACGATAATGCATTCTCACAAAACATGATCTGGAGTGCAATGGACAATTTTACATATTCTCCAGACAAGGATAAAAATTTTGCCTCCTATTTTAGAAGATTCAAGGATTTATACACCACAGATTGTACGAATTGGGCAGACTCTAAGAAAGTTTGCCTACTACTTCAAAAATTAGGCACCACAGAGCACATCAAATTTGTGAACAAATCTTATCTTGTAAAACAAGTGAACTGACATTTACTGAAGCAGTTAAACTTCTTAAAGAACTTTCTAGTCCTAAAACTTCACTCTTCCAAAAGAGATGGAAGTGTCTGAATTTAACCTGAAAGGATAGTGAAGATTACATTCGCGTCAGTCGTGAACAAGCATTGCAATGATTTCAAACTCTCAGAATCGAGTGCAAATAATTTCAAGTGTCTGATATTTGTTCAGGGACTTGTTTCAGCTAAAGACACTGAAATCAGACATAGAATTCAGCCATCTAAAAAAAAAAACTGTCATGCCGAGAGACTGTCCAGATTAATTCCGAAACACATGGAGCCTTTGAAGACACTGTGATTGCTTCTCTTTGAACAGAAGGAGAATTTCAAACCATGTTATGCAACACAGTAAGGGAACTCCCTGTGACTTTTGACCAAATCAAACAAGAAGCTCTAATTAATGAGTTTATCAGGCAAACCAAAACCAAAATTTGTGAAAAGGACCCCAGTTTACTCGCAAGAGACATTTGAACCAAGTTAGAAAACACCTGTCAGACTTCACATATTTTCTCCCTATGTGACGAAGTACTGCTATATAGTAAGTAAGTCGTTATTCTCACAACACTACAAAGAAGAATCCTAAAAGATTTTCATGCTGGCCACCTAGGGATTACAAGGATGAAAAGCCTTATGCACAGATATGTGTACTAGTCAAATATCGATAAGGATATCAAAAACATTGTAAAATCCTGTAAAAGCTGTGCCTTGGCAGCTAAGGCACTCCCAGTCAAATATAGTCTGTGGTCCTGAATACATATAGACTTTGCAGGCCTGCTAGACAGATTCTACTATTTTATAATTGTAGATAGTTTTTCGAAATGGCTAGAAGTTCTTAAATGTAGAAATCCACTACAGAAACTACAATGAATTTCCTCCACTAACTGTTCACCAGATTTGGGGTAGTTGATTGTCTAGTGTCTGGTATAAAATTTACATCCAGCAACTTTAAGGATTTTTGTGAGACCTTCCAGATCAATCATATCATGATCACCTCATATCACCTAAGGTCCAACAAACAGGCTAAGTGCTAAGTTGATACGCTGAAAAGAGCCCTGAAAAAAGTCAGGGGCACACCCACAGGAAAAGCCCTACAACAGTTCCTTCTGGTATATAGAATTACGCCCAATGACAACATGCCATTATCATTATCGCCAGCCGAGGTAATGTTTGCGCGTAAAATCAGGTATGTGTTTGACAAGCTACTCCCCAAACAAAGCCTAGATGAACAAACACTGTGCCCAAAAAACGCTACCAACCTGGAGAGAAAGTTTTTTATGGATATTTCGTAATAATAAATCTTTCTTGGAAATGGGCACAATTGAGAAAAGAGTAGGAAATATGCTCTACATAATTAAAGGTCCCCCAATTTACTCTCAAGAGACATTTGAACCAAATCAGAAAACACCTGTCAGACAATGCTGATAATGGTCCTCCTGAAGAGAAAGAAGTCATGGATGTCATTCATGATACTTTTGACATGCTAATATTGCAAGCTGCCCCAGAACAACACTGTTTGAAGAGGAAAAGGAAAATGATGGACTTTATCGTTGTTAACCCAAAGAGAAAAAGGTATTGAAACTTCTGTAGAGTTAATACTGGTAACCCTCTCATTTGTAAATGTTCTATTACTGTTCTTTGTTAATATATTTGTTTAACTCAACTCCTTTCTTGTGTCTTTATTTCTGGCCCATAACAAGGCCACAACAAAAACCCTCTAATAGTTTTCACTAAATAGGATAATATAAAGCTATAATTAATAAATCTTTTTTCTGTTATATGGATTTTTCTTTTATAGTAACAATTATCTTTTGTTACCATACAGTGGAAAATTTTTGACCAACCAAGATTGTAAAATAACTTCGGTCGGTAGAGTAATACTGGAGCGAGTCAAAAGTCTTGTAATATTTTGGTATTTTAGTAACTTATTTGCTTAAAAGCAACCCTTTTGCTGATTCTTTGATCCCATGCTGATACCAATTCTTGCTTTTTGAGATGAAGAACTCCTTCAGTGAAGCTTCTACTGCCTCTTGGTTGTTGAAATATTGTGAGCACAGGAAGTGAGCCATGGATTAGAACAAGTAATAATCCAAAGAAGCTAGATCTGGACTATATGCTGGGTAAAGCCACCTTTTTGCCAATTTTTTGATCCTATGCTGATACTAATTCTTGTTCTTTGAGGTGAAGAACTCCTCCTCTTTGTTGTTGAAGCATCTCAAGTACAGGATGTGAGCCATGGATCAGAAGAAGTAATAATCCAAGGGAGCTAGGTAGTCACTCTATGCTGGGTGTGGTATCAGTTCAATTCCCTCAAGTTCCTTTATTTATTCTGGAAACTCGTACATATGCAAATACTGCAAAACTTTTGACTCATCCTTGTAATCAGCAATGTAAGATGATGCAACCCATGTTTCAGTGGTGAAAATTAAAAAAGAGCATATATATTCTATTTTCCATTATATAAGACTCATTTTACTCCACAAAACCCCTCCAAAAATCACCCTACATTTTATACCCTAATGTTTAAATTTGGGTAAACCTTGAAGCTAAGAGCACTAGACTCACACCTAAACACCTGTTTGACACACTAGTTCCCTATGACCTCAGAATGAAATATATATAATTATAAATAACCATATGATTACAAATCTGGATAATGTTAAAATATGAAAAAACAATATATAATAATGATTGAATCATCTGTTGAATATTTAAAACAAAACCCTGTGTAAAATTTTGTTAGCACAGGTTAGGTTATTTGGTTTTATGGCATATCAATCCTTGACAGTTATTTAATGCCAAATCATACACACACACACACACACACACACACACACATATATATATATATATATATATAAGATTTGTTTGCACGCAGTTAAATGGTTTCAAGTATTGCTAAAACTAATAATTCTATGTAATATTAATCATTTGTTTGCACACAGTTATCTAAGTGAAGTTGTTCACAGCTGTATTGTTTTAAACAACTGATTATAATGATCTCTAGCAAAAGATTGAACAGTTTTATTCAACTCATAGATAGAACCCAAACAGGTATTACTACTTCAGGTCAGAGTGGACCTGAGAGTAATGATAAGAATGGGGTACTTCACATTTCCCAAACTCCAAGACTGGAGCCTCACCATCAGATGCCATTTAATGTCATACTCAAGACACTAGATAGTTACAATTATTGCTATCTAACACTAATAATTCTATTCAACATTATTCTCTCGTTTGCACACAATTAAATGGTTTCAATTATTGCTAACACAAATAATTCTATTTAACATTAATGGTTTATTTGTACACAGTCTAGGTGGTTTCAAGTACAACTGACCCTCAGCCACACCCATTTAGCAGGTTTAAAATAAAATAGGGTTGCATACTTGTTTGAGTCAAGATCAATTTGAAGGTTATATTCAAGACAATCATGAAGGTACTAGGGTTTGACATGACCAACTCATTGATTGGATCAGTCCTCTTCAACTGTCCACCAAGTAAAGAGCAAAGCAGAGTATTGCAAGTCACTTGACCACTTTGGTTGCTAGGTTAAGGACTCATCTCAGAATGGTGGAGGATCCTGCCCTCAAACATTACTTTTGGCCCACAAGTGACCTCTTTGGGGAAGGAGTCTTACCTCTTTTGCAGAGGTGCAGTTGGTATATTCTATTACCCCTGCCAACAAGGCATGTTGCAGATAAAAGATGACCATCATTGCTGATTGGGGTGAAAGTACTCTAACTCTTCAACTAATAGTCGAATGTTTGAATCAAAGAAGTTACAATGGCTACTGCAACGAAAAGTCTTTCTTACAGATACATGTTATAAAAACTGGACATTATCAGTTAGGCAAAATAAAAATTTAAGAATAGTATCATTGCTGCTTGCTGACCTTATTTTTGTGGAATTAGTAAAAAGAGGTAAATTATCTTAGAATTCAGTGCAGGATTGTACTCTTATTGTATTATCAGATGTTATCATATTTACCGACCCCTCCGCTCGGGCAGGATATGACACAAGGTCAATTTTTAAGCGGAGTTTAACAGGCTTGAATTCAGAGTTTTCCTTCTCCTAGACTAGTTGCCTAACCAAGGCTGAAGAACCCAGTCTGCCCTACTATTTACCCATACCTGGAGGGAGAATAATTGGAATCATACCTTTCCCAAGGGTATTAGTGCTATGGGAAATGCAATCAGTCTCGTCCAGGATTTGAACTTGTGTTGGCGTGTCCATTTCCTACGATGATAACCATTACACCACGGATGTTATCAAACTTTATGGTATATTTAGGGATAACTATGGTAACAAGGTTGCCACATGTGGTTTTGTTTTATTTTAAGAATGTTTCTATTTTTACCCATATATACAAAATCATAGCTTTTAATTATTTTGATTAAATTTCAGTCTTACAGAAATTTTATTTTTAATTTTTGTTAAAAAGGATCAATGAGGAAATTAGAATAAAACATTCATATGCATTAACTCTTTAGAATCTAGAGATAAAAGTAGAAATCGAAAAATAACTTGTTGACTCTTACCTCATAATAATCAAGGTAGCTGAAGCTGAGAGGCAGAATGATGATCAGTAGCATTAAGCCAATGACAAACAAGACACCAATACATACAACAATCATTTTGTTATTGCTGTCCTTTAGATTAGGATAGCAGCCCTCCACATCAGCCATTCTGAGATTTCCTAAATAACAAAATAAAAAGAAAAACATGAATAATGATATAAAGAATGAATGTCAGTTGATAGCAAGAGTTACCTGATTTAGATACATGTTTTTTTTACTTTGTATATTTTAAGACTTGTCATATTAAACACATATACATGCGATTCATTTTTCCCAAGCCAGATATGCATATAAATCTAAACAAAAAAACCTAAAGGAAAAATACTTGAAATTGTACTTGATTGAGTCTTGCTTCCCTTTAAATCAAAATTATTTAAGAGAAAAATTATTGTTTACATTATTTAGAATAGAAATATGTTTAAGATTCATGTTATGATTCTATTATATACAATTATGAATAGTATGACTTTTTCTGTATGTTTCCCATTGTTAACTTTTGTGATGCAAAAGCAAATAGACATATAAAATTAACAAATGAATTTGGTTTTGATCTAAAATGTCTGACCTGGAAGTGAGTAGTTAACTGATATTCACAAAGCCAACAATCTACTGTTTGAACAGCAGAGTAAAAGGGTTAAACTGGAAATATTAAGTTAAGCAGTGTACAAATACAATATTGATCATAGACAGAGGATTGGGAAGTGATACTTTGATCCTAGGCACAACCCACAGATATTCTAATTCTTGGAAGAAATGTTGATCCCTTCATAAACAATCAATTTCTTTATGAATTACAGTCATTGATTTAGTCAAGTTTTCTATCTTTATTCTGTCTTAATCCTAATATATTACCTGAATATTTCAAATAATTATAAACAGAGTAAATCTGAGAGAAAACATGAGCATTATTAAATAAAAAACACATTAAAATATTTTAGATAATCATTAATAGAAAATTTACATTTTATAAAGAATTTAAACATTTTAAACAAAAACTTATTAAATGAAATACATCAAAATTTTGAGACTTAAGATTTATAACAAATTAACAAGTATTAAATACATAAAAACATCTAAATAATTTGCAAAACATTCTAAAAAAAACAAAAAAAACATTTGAAAATACAATTAAATCAAGAAAAGACAATTTTTTTTCAAAATGTTTTAAAATGGGAAAATTTTGTTCAATTCTATTTAGTTTTTACAAATCCTCTTTATTTTGACTTGTGTGATTATGTGCTCTTTTTTAAATAGAATAAAAGAAACAACATTAAAAAACTCCCATGCAACATTCCTGTCATATAAAAAATGTATAATACATCTCGTTCTTCTCATTTGAGGATATAAAATCATTATCAATTTAATTCAAAAGATCAAAATAACAAATATAAACATGTAAGTAAAAATAATAGCAAATAATAGAATGATTTTTAAAACATGTAAAAGCAACAATAAATTGTTATAGAAATACTAGAATTTAAACAAAATATAACTTTTTTACTTGAATAATATTATAAGAATAATATTCTAAGATTATCATTTTTTAAACTGAAAAATAGAACATGAAATACTTAATCGATAAAAGAGAATAAGTTAGAAAAAGCAATTATCAGATTATAATTCTCAATGTTTCAATAGTTTGCTTGATTTTGTAATACACCTTTCTTTGAGCACACTTAATATCAAAAGTGATGCTCTATATTTAGTAACCTGATCTGCTCAGTGTCTCTTGGTTTCATACCCCTAAAACTCTCTAAGCTGTCTATAATTAATTAAATCTTAAATTTCACTTAATTCAATCCATAAACATTTTTCTGTGATGAGTTTGGATGACTTCACTGCATCAAACAAAGATTTGCAGTCAGTGATGTACAAGAGAAATGGACTTACCCCTGAAAAAATGTGCTCGTGTGTGCCTGGTATGCAAAAGTGAAAATGGCAGCGCTAACATGTTTTAAGAACTCATAATCTCGGATTCTCATGAGACCGATGAAACATGTGCAAAGGTCTAAACGTATAAAAAAGACAGACAGCCTCAGTGTTAGCAGTGAACTCAAGCATTGCCTGAGGAAGTATTGTCCGTTGAACTTTTAAAGCGATTGTTGAAGTAAGTGTTTTGTTGAATATTTTTGTTGAAACTTGTTAAATTTGTTGAATCCAGTTGTTATTGCTTTTGTGCCCCCCCAAAACAACTGTTATTTGCTTGTTATTGAGGGGGGTCAACCCAAAGACTTTTTGTTTGTTGCTATTGCTTTTCAAAAAACAGATAACCATCTTTATTAATTCATTTGCTACACAAGATATTTTTACACATATTTTAACAAAAACCATTCGCTCTCACTCCTCCTAGTTGCCCCAAGCAACTATGGAGGAGCCTTTACCTTTGAAAAATTCGCCTAAGGATTTATTTGATGGCCTGACCCCCCTCCAAAAAGCTGGAATAGCCCTCATTACCATCTTCTTCATCCTCACTTCTAGCCAGCTCCATCCCGCCTGCCCAGAAAGTGCCATCAATGCCAGTCTCCTGGTGGGCACAAACCCCCAAAAAGTCACCTGAAGACTATAGAAAGGACAGAGTTGACAAGTACGCCCAGTATTTCAAAGGTAATAAGATTCTCCCAATACCTGTGCTAGTCGAAGCAGTACAACTAAAAACTCTGTCCTTCATAATAACAGACATAAAGACCATGAGACCGGCCGGAATAAAAAAAGACACATTTGACGATTTGCTAAAGGCAGCAGGAATCCCAACGAAATACTTTAGCAGACGTAGCTTTGCAACATGGGATGTCCAGCTGCCATCTGAAGAACTGGTAATTAAGCTGGCTGGTAGTAATATTAATTCAAAATTCTGGCTTCAAATAGAATATCTGGGAAAACGACGAATAAAAGTCACCGTGTGCAACGTTCCAGTGCAGATCAACGGAGATGTCTTAACAGCATATTTAAGTGAACATGGAGACGTTGAAGAAGAAATCAAAGCCAAGTCAACAAATGGGACGGCACACGGCGAATATTTTCTTACCATGTGCCTTACTAGAGGGGGTTTTAGGCCATACCCCATGTATTAGAGTATGAAAGCTAAGTAATGACGGTGGTCGTTGAGGGTAGGAGAACTCAATGTTGGAACTGTAAACAGTTGGGTCATTTTTCGAGGTCCTGCGCTCAAAAGATCACCAAACCAACATTATCACCACCAACAAATACAACAACAACGGAAGCAACCACAAACGAAAGTCCTAAACCAGAAGCTGGGGACCATCCTAACAAAGGAGAAGAAGGGTGGACCCAAGTAGTTCGGGATAAAAAGAAAAAGCCCCCCTTAAAAAAAAACAAAAAACACCAATACCTACACCAGAAAACCAACCAACAAAACTCACACGTGCCACTACTGTTACTACTACAACTACAATGAAAAAACACCAGTATTATCATCATCAATAACATATAAAAAGGAAAAACAGCCGGAAGCAATCACACTAAATTTAAGGAGGAGGGACAGTGGGGAACCATTAATAGAGGAAGAGGAGGAAAAGAAAGATTGTAAAAAGCCATCCCAAAAACCATCCCAGCAACAAAAAACACAATCTCATTCACAGTCAGAAACACGCTCCCAGCCACAACCCAAAGAAAAAATAACAAAATCAAAACATCAGTTCAATCCCAGCGACTAGCTCAAATCATTTCACCCCCACAATAAGAAAATACACCAACCCAACCCACTGAAACACCCCTCTCTCCAACATTGCCCCTCTTTCTCACCAATTTCAACCCCCAAAATATCCACTCGGTCCCATTCGGTGACCAGAGAAACAATACCATCAACGTCAAACAGCAGGCAAAGTCGGCCTCTAATGAGGTCCGACGAGCTCTCAACGCCTTTTATTTCTATGAGACCGTTTTACAATCACCTACCATCGAACATCAAGTAAAAAAATCATTAAACCCATTAATATCATTGAAAACCATCGACCATAAAGATGTTACAAAACCTTATTTGTTTAGGGGTGCACCCACGGTGACCACCTTTGTTCGTTCGACTGGCTTTGGCTAACTAAAGAGCTTTGGCGCTTTATTGAGGAAGCCAGTCGGACGGACATAAGGCTGGCAGAAATGGAGCACCCATCTCTCAATGTTATATCTTCTAAATGTAGGGGCAGGGTCCCGATTTATGTTCATCCCTGCCTCTATAGGTCTCTAAAGTTGCGATACCCCATGGATTTCGGGGGGATTTCCAGGGACGGCCGAATTACTAATGAATTCGGTATCGGTTCTCTGCGTCAGGCCGTGGGCATCCTCACCCCGGAGGATTTTCGGCTCGTAGTCGACACTGAGTAAGATAAGTGGGTCTGATGACTTTAAAACTTGCTACTTTGAATGTGAGGAGACTGAGGGATTCAAGCAAGTGTGCACGCTTGCTTGCTGCACTCAAGAACCTCAGAGTAGATGTTGCTGCGATGCAGAAGACTCACTACATTTGCGCTGCGGACTGTCATGTGCTGGAGAACGATTTTTATGTTTTCTCAGCATACGGCCGCCGCAGTAGCGCCGGGGTCTCTTTGCTAGTTGGACACAGCAATGATGTTGCCATTGCTTTTGCAGGTGACGGAGCCGATTGGTTGAGGCCGATGATGCCGTTAAAATTTTCAAGTTCCGGCTGGTTGTGGTTTATGCGCCCAATATCGCTGTAGAGAGGGTTTCCTTTTTTTCGTCGGTTGGCACCGTTCCTGGACGATTCGAAGCGGCTAGTCTTAATGGGTGATTGGAGTGCGATCCTTGATCCCAAGATAGATAAGGTCGGACGGAGAGCTAGTAGGTTGGGAAGGTGTGAAAAAAGGGTTGTCGGCCTTATGACTAGTCATGACTTGGTCGACAGGTTTCGTCTGGATCATCCAGGGCAGGCGATGTGGACGTGGCTAGATAGCTCGCCCTCTGCCAAAGTAGGTTCCTATTTTGACAGAGTGTTAGAAGAGCTGATAGCGATTTCGTTAGTTGTCCCACGTTCCACTTGATAACGTGGACTGACCATAAACTTGTTAGGGTCAGTCTGCTGTTAGCTAATAGGCCTAGTCTGGTCAGCTACTGGAAGTTCAATATCTCCTTACTGGAGATATGGGACTTCCGAGACCGGCTGGAATCCCTAATTTAGCGGGCGATAGTGGGGGCGGTTACTGGGAATAGGTGGTGGGTTTCTCTTAAACATAGGATTAGAGATTTCGCCACCAAGTACGGTCGTCAGCCCAACTTAGATAGGACCAAGGAGGCGAAGTCTATAGAAGATAGACTTTCCCGGGCGGTGACTGGGGGAACTCCCTAATCGTAGAGCAAGCTAGGAGGTACCTTGAGCATAAGATTAGCGAGCGCTACAAGGAATTCGTAGTTAGATCTAGGTTAAAAAGAGTTCTCAACGAAGCTGTGAAATCGAACGTGACAGCGCATAAGAAAGAAGTGCGAAGTTTTCCCGATCGGTATATTGATTCCGTCAAGTCCCCGGATGGGTGTGTGCTGCGATCGAATCGCGAGATGCGTGATACCTTTCGGGCGCACTTTCGTGATCACTTTGCCCGCAGTCCTGATCTCCCGCTTCAGGAGTTTCGCAGCTATCTTGCCGACTTCCCCCGCCTCGGGGCGGCTGAAGCAGTTAGTTGCGAGCGTGTGATTACTGAATACGAAGTCCGTGATGTGTTGAAGCAGGTCGGTCTCCACAAGTCGCCAGGACTAGATGTTTTACTCTACGAGGTGTACTTGAGGCTGCCGCACATGTTTGTGCCTATTCTGACGAATATTTACAACCATTGGTTCGCCCAGGGAGCCATCCCTGGTAGCGTTACCAAGCGCGTGATCACATTTCTGAAGAAAGGTGGCATACATGTTTGGGAGGGTTTAGATGATTAAAGGCCCATAACTCTGCTTAAAACAGAGTTAAAGATTTTGGCCCGGGTCTTGGCGAATTGTTTACAGCTTTTCATTAGCGATCTGATCGGCCCCGAGCAGACCTACGCTGTGAAGGGAAGATCGATCCGGGACAATCTGCACTTGATTCACGAGGCCCTAGAGGGGATAGAAGACGGCACGGAAGCCGTGCTGATCAGTTTAGATCAGTCCAAGGCCTTCGATAGGGTCGACCATCGGTTTTTGGTGACTGTTTTGGAGACTGCCGGATTCCAACTGGAGTTCCGCGGATGGATTAGGATGATGTACCACAACCCTCAGGCAGTGGTGCATGTATACGGAAGGCGTTCGAGGACGTTCGCGATCAAGCGTTCGGTCCAGCAGGGCTACCCGCTGTCCCCTCTTCTCTATGTCCTCGGTTTGGAGCCCCTGATCCGTAGGCTTAGGGATGAGGAGACGAATCCGGCCCTGCGCGGTGTCCCTTTTGCTGTCCCTCTTACGGCAAAGGTTTCCACGTTCGCCGATGACATCATAGTCTTTGTATCCCGCCGCCTGGATATAGAGACTATGAAGAAGGCGGTTGGCAAGTACGAGCGGATAGCAGGAGCTAAGGTCAATTTTGACAAAAGCGAAGGTTTGCGGCTCGGTGCTTTGAGGAGTAGCGATACTTTTCCAGGGCCCTTCCGCTGGAGTGACGGACCCGTCCGCATTCTCGGGGTGTGGTTCGGGCCCGACCTCCAGCTGGAGTGAAATTGGTCGGAAGTACAAGCTAAGGTGAATGCTCGGGTGGGAACCAGGCTTTCAAGGAGGTTGTCCTCCATTGGGGTATCCGAGGGCTCCCTCGGTCGGGTGTGGCTTTCCCTACCACATCTCGTCTCTAGCTGTCTGGAACTCTACTGGCAACTACTCTGGCTCGTCGAACTCAACTGAATTATATAATCGTTCGACGCCCACTCGATCTTTGAAATCGAATGTTTAATCGTCATCAAGCGGAAATAACTGCCATGCAGCTCAGAGGTCACTCTCTTCCGGTACATCACTCTGTAGTGTACCATGGGAATTTTTTTTGGGTGTCCTCGTGGTGTAATGGTTAAAGCGATGAACTGCGGAATCGTAGTACGCGAGTTCGTACTCCAGTCGCGCTATTACGTTCACTTTCGGGCAAATACCCTTGGGAAAGGTATGAACCCCCTTATTCTCCCTCCAGCTATGGGTAAATAGTAGGACGGACTAGGTTCTTCAGCCTTGGTTAGGCAACTAGTCTAGGAGAAGGAAAACTCTGAATTCAAAACCTGTTAAACTCCGCTTAAAAATTGACCTTGTGTCATATCCTGCCCGAGCGGAGGGGTTGGTAAATAGTACCATGGGAATTTTTTTTAGCTCGTCCCATTTCATCAGCCAATTTCCGCCCACGCGACCTCCTCCTACAACTGCCACTAGAATGTATCATTTCCTTCCGGTGCATCACCTTGAATGGCATTTTTGGCCGGGTCAAAAGGTCAAAACATAACACTTCTTGGGTCCTGTGACCTTTCACGACTTCGGAAGGAACTTTATCGAGAGCTAGTAGTGGGTTCCGCTTCGGACCCTCTTAGCGAGCGGCGCGGCTGGACCGCGGTGGAGATCCGCTCCCACTGGAATTGGGCGCCAGGATCGAGCTTCTTGAACAACTCCGAGTTCTCGCTTACCTGGCAACTTGCACGGAATGCGTTACCCCTTCTGGGCTCGGACTTCAGAGCGGGCCTGGCAGACATGCCCGATTGTGCTTGCTGCAGCAGTGGTTTAGAAGAAACGGCTGAGCACGCCTTCTACTACTGCGTGCGATTTCGCCTATTCTGGAATCACGTCGGGGAGTGGACGGCTCGTATCGAACCCAAGCAGCTCGTGTTGCTCGACGTTGGTTACGTTGTGGACAACATTCTTCCTCCTTTTTAATGTGAGAAGCATGTGGTATTCCTCGTGATCCTAGTCGTAGCCTGAATTGGACGACGCGAAAGAAGGGATTGTATGACGATGCAAACTTTTCTCATCGTGATCTGGTTTTGTATTTTAAACATCAGCTTAGGGTCAAAATCATATGCGATAGAAAACGCTTGGATCGCATAACATTCGACAAAAGGTGGGTGAATTCAGCGAGCCTAGTCGTAAGAAAGGGGGTATTGTTGGAGTCACCCTTCCCTCCTCTGCCAGCTCATGGCGTCTACAGTACGGGTTCTTCAGGATCCCATCTCAGGTAAGTAGGCATTGATTTTCCCCCTTGAAACATAGAAACCTAGTTAGCAGTATGTTGTGAGTCATCGTCTCCGTCACCTAGTTGTTAGTCTCCAAGATCTTCCCCATCCCCATGATTTTTTTAACCTCAACCTTCACCCCAGCCCGCTTTTATTGAAGATCTTGGAACTTTACGTGTATAAAAATCATATTATCTGCTTTCAACTACCCATATCGAGCCCAACCCTGTATTTTTTTGCCCCACTAGGCTAGGACCCCACTCTCACCTAGGGTAGGTCCGGCTTGTTTTCAGTGTTTTCGGACACCGAAAAACAGTCGGCCTCCATTTCGAAGACGGGGGGGGGGATGGGAGGTCAACCAAACGGGGAATTTTTCCTTGGTTTTCGTATTCGTTTTTTGTATATTTCGGGGTTTTTCTTCCATCCCCATCATATATCATCCATTGTAAATAAATCATCAATTGTAAATAAAACCACGCATTCCATTCGGGATTTAAGTAGGTCTTTTTTCATAGAGCAAATGTGGTATTTTGGTGGTTACAGCGTGCATGGTGATGGATGACTGTCTATACGAATTGATCAAATGCCGTGAATCCATTCGCAGCAAGTTCCATATGTTTCATCTGGCACATCTTACAGACCAGCTTAGCCTTTTCCATCCATTCGATCACTGATGGTCAGGATGCAGAACCATCGAATTCGGGGATTAGTTTGAGGTCAAATTTTCCCTCAGTCATTATACCGAAATAGCTTGTAGCAATTGCATTTAATGATATTTAGTAATGTTGTTTTGAGGAATATCCCTGATTTTGGTGGTGGTCAGGGAGGTTACATAATTCCTCTTGGGAAGTTCTTCCTAATTTGGTTGAACTCCAAGAAAATAAACATGTGTTGCAGAAAAAAATCTATATGTTTGAAACAGTTGACATTTCTACATTTTCAGAACCCGCAACAGGTAAAATTAATCCTAAAATATTGCTCATGGTTTGTGTCCCTTGTAGTAATCAGGGGTCGCTTAACAGACGGAAAGTTTGATCCGGGACACTTTTCGCGTATCACCGTCTAGCACAAACGTCTCTTGCTTAGAAATGACTTCTGAATTGTCTCTTCAAATCAGCTGGATATATTGTCTCTCGCCAATCGCAACACTTGAGTTCACTGCTTTATTTCCTTGAATATTACCAGGGAGGCAGAAGGCATTGAAGTTTTAAGGAGGAGTGGAAGGGAGCGGTCATGCAAGTTCTATATGTTCTAAGGGAGTCTACCTAGTCACATTCGCCGACCCATTCAGCAGTACAATATGTAGACATTAGATCCTTTCTGTCGCCACTCTCTTAATTTTTGCGCACAAACGTCTGTATTAGCTGTGTGTGCATCAACGTATTTATTGAGCTCCCGATAATCCATGACCGGACAGACTATTTGTTTGTTTGCTTGCAATACGGTCATTAATGGAATCAGGCCCTTGGGGGCGGGGGGCACATTCTTCTTCTGGGTTCGGAATCATCCAGTCATTATTAATCTAATGTCGCCGTGCTGGATTTGCGCCGGGCCTATTTGCAGGTTCACATTGACAAGTCTCTGTAGCCCTTTCAAACAGTCAAGATAAAGGGACAAAGATATTACCTCACTCGTTTGGGATTCGGGCTAAATGTGGCACGAATAATTATGTGATCCATTATAAATATGGTGATGGCACAGGAAGAAATTATTCAGGGGGCTACGTCTTCATATATTGACGATATATTTGTCAACGAGAGCGCGTGCACATGTGAGGGACCATCTCCTACAATTTGGATTGACATGTAAGGATCCGGAGCGTCTGAGGGACGGTACTCGCCTACTAGGAGTACGTGTCATGGAGAAGCATGGGAAATTACCATGGTGTCGCGGGGGTGAGCTTCCAATGTTGCCTGACGTGCTTACTCGTCAGAGCATCTTTTCTCTGTATGAGAAATTAACGGGACATCTTCCAGTGTGTGGCTGGCTCTGCGTCGCAACCGCATTCGTGAGGCGGCGTGCAAACTCCATGACAGCTGGCTGGGACGACGAAACACGAGACCCACCCCTGATTCAGATGCTATCGGATATAATTGTGCGAATGGCGCAGAAGGATCCAGCGAAAGGTGACTGGAGCGTAGATGGACGTGAAGTCACTGTGTAGATTGACGCCAGCTCCTTGGTCACCAGCGTTGTTGTAGAAAGTGGTGAATCGCTTATAGAGGATGCATGTTAGTTGCGACCGACACGCGAAGACAAACACATCTACTTGGCGGAGCACGATGTAATATTGAGGGGAATTAACCAGGAATTGCAATGGAAAGCGACTATGCTTCAATTGAAAACCGACTCTGCGTGTGTGCATCGATGGGTTACTGATGCAATGTCTGGAAAGGCTAGAATTCGCACAAAAGCGGCGTCTGAAATGCTAATCAGACGACGGCTTAGCACTATCAAGGAACTGGTAGTGGAGTATGAACTAACAGTTGACGTGGAGCTCGTCAGATCCCAGGCAAACCGAGCTAATCAGCTCACCAGAGTGCCTCAACGATGGTTAGACGTACTTCGGAAGGAGACAGAACCAGTGTGTGCCGCCTCCATGAAAGAGCAGGAATCCACTCGCATACAAGCCATTCACCAACGTAGTGGACATCCTGGTGTGAGGCGGACATAATATTTTGTTAGACAAGTCAGCCCTACGGTTTCGAAGGTTGTCAGAGCATGTGAGAGATGTCAGTCCATAGACCCGACGCCAGTACATTGAAAGGTTGGAAAATTGTATGTGCGCGACAATTGGATGAGGGTGGGAATGAGCATCACCCATTATGAGGACCAGCATTATTTAACCTTGATAGACTGTGGCCCTAGTAGGTTTTCCATTTGGCGCCCATTGCAACATCAGAATGCTGCATACGACAACTCGAGAGAGGACCACCTGCTGAGCTAGTCACAATGGCGCAGTGTTTAGTGGAGAGGAATTCGGAAAGTTTGCTGAGAACTGGGGCATACAACCATGATTTCGGTGTGCCTATATACCATCGGGTAATGGTATCGTAGAGAGATGCCATCACACCATTAAACGTATTGCTGCTAGGACGTGCTGTTCCGTCATGGATCAAACTTTCTGACCGTTAAGCGACCCCTGATTACTACAAGGGACACAAACTATGGGCAATATTTTAGGATTAATTTTACCTGTTGAGGGTTCTGAAAATGTAGAAATGTCAACTGTTTCAAACATATAGATTTTTTCTACAACGCATGTTTATTATCTTGGAGTCCAACCAAATTAGGAAGAACTTCCCAAGAGGAATTATGTAACCTCCCTGACTACCACCATCAGGGAGATTCCTCAAAACAACATCACTAAATATCATTAAATGCAATTTACACTCTGTACCTAGATGTTGATACAATTCAGTCTTTAGAGTTGATTTTGTTAACAGTCAACAAATACTTCATATTACATTGCTGAATATTAGTTGCGTTCTCTCTCCCAAATCATGTATACTTTAGTGTATCTAACATTTTGGGGATTTACCAAACAAAATTACTTAAAAGGTGGATAAACAACTTTTTCATCTGATCATTTTTCAAGTAAGAATGACAATATTTGGTGCAGAAAAAAAAACAACAAAAAAAACAAACAAACAAACATCAAACAACAAATCTCAATTGCTCTGTACTTTGAAGAATTTGTAGACAGTGAGCAATTATTTTAACAACAATAAATACACAAAAAATATATAACCAATTCCTGTAAATTTAGTTAGAGATGTGCAAAAGAACAATAGCAGTTGTTTCAATTTAGATCTTAGCAAGTATTTTTCATTTTCTGTTAAGTTTGAGTCTTTTTGTAATGTTCTTATGGAATGTAAATGGATTGGTGATATAGTGCTGATGTATTTATCTTAACTGAGATAAATATATATCTGTATTGATTCAAATATATGAGTCTGTAGCAGAAAGAATGTCATATTTTTGTTTGGCGTGTAATTTAATTCGACTGTTAGGGTTGACGCATAATTTCACCCAATCAGGATGACTTATCCTTTTCAACCCGGACCATCTTTCCGAGCAGCACAAACTGGGGAAATCTGCCAAACACTTCCTTTTTTCGCAGAACTTCGTTCAGTACAGACGTCTTACTGTCTACTCTTCAATAGCAGCAGCATCGACACAACGAGTGAAGCCGTCTAATTTATGGACCCCTTACGTCTATCTCTTTGACCAAGGGTTCCCAGTTGAATATGAATTAGATGAATTCAATACGCCACACACAGGAACAACTTTACGTCACCCCCAAAATTGGCTATGTCGACTGTGATGCAAAATTCCTCTCCGACGCCTAGCTATTTCATCTCTGGGCAACATTTTCTGGAGACATTCACGCTTCTCCCCGAAACAACCAGAACCACAAAATCACGGTAACTACAAACGTTTCTGTCCTCAAACAGCAAACACGACTTTTGCTACACTATGGAGAACATATTTCCCTCACACATTCAACAATGCCTTAACCTAACGATGCACTTTTCGCTCTGGCATTTAACTGCTAAAATGCTTTCTCAACTCTATAACAATTTTCGTTTCCTTACTTCTTTCCTTCCTACAAGACTTGCAGCATAAACGTAAACCCTTTATTCCATGCTGCCATTAAAAACTATCATAAAAACATTTTGACATCTTGGAACTTCTCTCCTTTATATACCATACAAACTTAGCAAGGGAATAACAACATGCTAAATATAATAACAATATATCATCTCACTAAAAGTCAATTCCACTGTTGAAAGGTTTACTTTCTTTACCCACTCTGAAAACCATACATATGCGAGTGATTTTTTTCAAATTTTTCACTTCCAGACCAAGTAAAATCATAAATATGACAGGCTAATGTACCCACCAGGAAACTAGTCGTATCAAACCAGTAGAACATAGTGGGAACTATTAGTGGGATAATGATCATTTCAATCATGACTGATATGACTTTATTGTCCCAGTAGTGAGAAGTGTCCTTTAATTGACATGCTTTTTACATCTCTATCCAGCATTTGTCCTTGCAGAAAATCAGTTTTGATGCCCAATGGAATGTCATTTCCATTGCTGTTGAACTGAAACTGTCATAAGTTGGTAAATCTTCTTGGATATTATTACCAAGTTCTTCAAATCCCCTGTTATTAACGTTGGCTACACACACATTGATTAGATATACATTTCTAATCAGTATTTTCTATTTTGGTGAAAACATTATTTTGTTTCCAACAATCAAGTTCAACTGAATTTCATCTATCATCATGATATTATTTTCATCTCCAAATTCATTGATTGATTCAATCATATCAAGATCACTGACTTTACTTCTCTTTCCAGATTTGAGGGACTTATTATTCAAATGTTGAACTAATTTATGTTTCTACAACTTCATTTTTGGATGAATGCAATCACCATGTTCACTGTGATTGTAACTTATGATATAACCTCATTTTATAATAATTGTAGAATTT
Organism: Sepioteuthis lessoniana; assembly: GCA_963585895.1. Taxonomy (NCBI): domain Eukaryota; kingdom Metazoa; phylum Mollusca; class Cephalopoda; order Myopsida; family Loliginidae; genus Sepioteuthis; species Sepioteuthis lessoniana. The sequence goes on along the minus strand of CAUZXS010001404.1, from coordinate 5,954 downwards.
CAAATTAGGACATTATTACTGTCTGTTGGGTTTCAAATTGGTATCATCAGATGATACCAAATCCTTGCAACTGTATTAGAGGGTCTATTTGTTTTGTCAATTACTTTTGGCTCCAGGTTAGATAATGGTCACCATTTTCTTTTTCACAGGATTGATCAACTTTTCGTAGTCTGCATTTGTGTGTTCTCACAAGTATTCCAACATGTCTAATGAAAATCATAAGACCATCCTGACTATCTAGATCATTTCTTATCTTATCAGATGATTCAGCTTCAGTGAATGAATATTTGGCTACAATATTTGGAATATAGAATATTTGGAAATCCAAAACAATTCCATTTCTTTTCTTAACTGAAGTTGTAAGTCAATGTTAATCCCTTCAGATTGTTTTGCATTTGGTATTACCAATTTTTGCTGGAAAAGTCACTTTTTTTGAATGGGTTCATGATTTTATCATCACCAAATCAAAATGATTTTTTACTTTTTGTGGTTGTAATATCACTGCTGGCATCCCGCAGGTAGTGATCTAACCATTTTTTTTTGCCAACCACATATCGTTCTGCAGTGTTAATAATAGCAGAATTCAAAGAGTCCACAAGAAATATTTCTTTTTTATAAATTATATCGTGTGTCAAATAAAATGTAGAGCTATACATTGCAACAAGATTTTCATCATTACAAGATTCACAGCTGTAAATTTGGACTGAATTTATTCTGCAATGATATTCTCTCCACCAAATCATGTATACTTTGGCTAATCAAACATTTTGGGCAAACAAAATCACTAAAAAGATGGATAAACAACTTTTTTTATAGGTTCATTTTTCAAATAAGAATGACAATATTTGGCACAGAAAAAAACAAAACAAAAAGTGACTGTGATTAGGTTCATTTCAAAATCAAAGGAATGCTATAAAAGCATACCCCTACCCTCCTCAGATAATTTTTGATTAAGTAGTCAATAATTAGTTACTGATAAATATGAGTTTCTTGTCATCTTACTTTAAATGCCATTGTAATTCAGTGGATTAGAGCACTAATCTTATATTTCACAGACAAGTCTGATCCATTTTTATAGATAATTCATTAGAATAACCTAGTGACATATTTGATCATCCAGTCTGCATTTGCAAATAAATAAAGAGACTATTCTATTATTAACATTCAATATTCATGTCTCTTGAATGTTGTAGACAAAAGATAAATGAATTCATTTTATTATACAAGATTTATGCAAGATTGAATTTTCATTGCAACTGAAAGATCATGAGAATATTTTTTTACAGTTTCAACCATCTATTTGTATACTGAATTTATTTTATTATAATCAAAGAGTAAAACTTAATAGGAAATTTGAAAATTAAATTCTATTAAGAAATAATACAGAGATATAAAATATCATCACATATAAGTCCAGGATTAATAAATGTTTGATCCAGTATAAGCTTTTTGGTTCTTTTCTTACATTCTTATACTTCATTTTTCATTTTGTCAACCTTTGGTTTTTTATGACTGACAGGCCTTGATTTGAGTAACTTTGAGTATAACAAAAAATCTATCCTCATGTATTCTTTTGATGCTTATATATATATATATATATATATACATACACACAGTAGCGTCCAAAACTAAGGGACAAAATTTTAAAACCTAATATTTGTTAAGAAATAATAACTGTGAAAAGCTGAAATTTTGACAACTGGTAGTCGTTATCATCCATCATAACATACTAAAATTTGAATTATTTGCAAAGGATAGAAAAAGAATTATAACAATTATTTATTTATTTTCAAATTTGGAACATCCAAAAGTAAGGGACAAAAGTGAGAAAAACAATGTAAACAGCCAAAAAACAATAAAAATACATGTACAATCAATATTTAGTAAATGAGCCCTTGCTCTCAATGACAGCTGCACATCTTCGACTACAAGAACGAATCAGTTCTTGACAATCCTTGATACTAATTTTAGACCATTCTTCTTGAAGCTTCACCCACAAATCCTCCGTGTTAGTGGGATTTCTTTCCATAACTTTCACTCCTAAGGTCTTCCAAAGATTTTCTATTGGATTTAAGTCAGGACTTTGTGGTGGCCAATCCATAATTTCGAAATATTGCTCGCTAAGGTAACTCATTTCCACCTTTGCCTTGTGACATGGGGCATTATTTTGCATAAAGGTAGCCCTATCGAAACCTGAATTCTGTATGATTGGCACAACATGATCTTGAACAATGTTTTTATAGATCTGCATGTTTACACGAGTTTGTAACCGAACAAGAGGCATTGTACCTTGGCTAGAAAACATTCCAAATACCATGACGCTTCCGCCCCCAAACTTGACAGTTTTCTTAGTACACTTTGCCCTTAATCTTTCACCAATACGTCTCTTTACATTGTTTTTTCCATCACTTCCAAATGAATTAAACTTGCTTTCATCACTGAAAAATACTTTTGCCCAATTTTCATATGTCCAAATTACATACCTGTTTGCAAACTCTAATCTCTTCTTATTCTTTGAACTAACAAGTGGTTTCTTCCTTGGGGTTCGATTAAACAGCCCTATTTCTTGCAGTTGTCTAGAAACAGTCTGTCTTGACACATGAGGTACAATTCATAACCCTTTTAATTTCTGTGTAAGACTTAAAATGGTCCTTTAATGACATACGCTGCATTATTCGATCTTCCCTTGTCGAGGTTTTGCGGGGTCTGCCGGTTTTAAAAGCACTAACTATTTTGCCAGTATCATTGTAGGATTTAACAACCCTGCCTACAACACTCTTGGAACGTTTCACTTTCTCTGAAATTTCTCTAATGGTGTGCTTTTCCTTGTGTAGCTTCACAATAGCTTGTCTCACAGAGTAATGAAGTTTTTTGCCATGGTGCCAGCTGATGCAACATTTACAAATGACTAAGTAAGATTTATTCTTTAGAGGAAATCAAAAAATTTGAATATAGCATACTGTTTACATTGTTTTTCTCAATTTTGTCCCTTACTTTTGGATGATCCTATTTTGAAAATAAATAAATAAATAATTGTTATAATTCTTTTTCTATCCTTTGCTAATGATTCAAATTTTAGTATTTTATTATGGATGATAACGACTACCAGTTTTCACAGTTGTTATTTCTAACAAATATTAGGTTTTAAAATTTTTGTCCCTTAGTTTTGGACGCTACTGTATATATATATATATATGTATATATATCTCAGTAACTTCAGACACCATAAGACCATAGTCATAAATTTCCATTAAGTTCCCACAGAGATAAAATAAGTTTTTATTTCAAATTTGCACACAACATGACTTAGTTAAATCCATAGATACAACTTATTGAAAACACTGTAAATAATAAAATATCATAGAACATTGTAATAAACATTTAATGTAAATGTTAGACATCACAAAACTGCATACATACAAAATTATATTTATAATAAGAAGGGCGAGTTAGAAAGTAATACTTCTTTCTTTAGTACAGGAATAATTACAGACACAGGAACATTTATCATTCATCAAAATGAAGTTGAATAAGATGATGGTCTAATGTGAGACCCAACTTTCGTATTAATAGTCCTCCTTCTGCATGACAATACTTGATCACACATAAGCATCAAGACAAAGGAGACAGTCACCTCATTTAAGTGGATAACCTAACTGCATCCTCCATACTCACCAGATTTAGTGCCTTCAGACTATCATCTCTTTGGCCCCATGAAAAAGGGTTTAAGAAGCAAACATTATACCACTGATAAGGAAGTGAAAACTGGAGTGATGAAGGGGCTCAAAGAACAGTCAACAAAATTTTACGAGGCAAAGATAAGGATACATGTTCTCATTTGAAGGCGGAACATTGCTACCGACAGAAATGGTGACTATGTTGAGAAGTAGGGAAATCATCCACTGAGGACCAACTTCATTTTGATGTATGATATATGTTTCTGTGTTGGCAACCATTCTTGGACAAAAGAAAAAGGCATGACTTTTTGACACCTCCATATAAGTAGATATATTACTCTTATAGCATTACAAATACAACAAGTAAAAATGACAACAAAAGAAATGAGATTTCTACTATGATCAGAACACATTTACTGACATTGGTACAAATAATATAGAAATAAAAGCTGCAAATAATATTGATTCTAACAATACTACATTCTGTATTATACAGAGCTATTAATTTTTACTAACTAAACACTGAAAGTTACATTAAGTCAGAGTACTGCAAATATGTAATACAGGTAACAGAACATAATGCATACAACATTGGATGAGCAATTACTAATCTATTAAAAGTATCACATGAATATAATAGAATAACATACACAAAATTTTACATGAGCAAACAATAATAAGTAAATGGTTCCTGGAATATTTGACATGGAAATTAACAAAACAGTGGAAATTGAAAAATTAAATATTTTGGTATTGATAAATTTTGTAAAGTTGAGAAAATCAAATTCAAATATGGATTAAAGAAAAAACACATGTTTTGATTTTAAAAAGATCAGATAGATTTACAAATGGATGATGATACACAATATTAAAACGATAAAATTTTCTGAAAAATACAAATAATCAAATCAATCTAATAAAATGAATAAACTCGTTTGAAAAATATATTACAGATGCATAAACAAAAACAGCTTTTAATGACAATTTTATTCTTATTCTTTTTATGATAATATGTATATGTATATCTTATCAAAAATAAAGTGTATATATATATATATATATATATATATATATACTAGGATCATGAAATAAGTTTCCAGACTCTTTTCGTATGGGCACTTTTATTGATAGTACACACATGAAACTCTAGTCCCCTTCGAAGTAATCTCCTCCGGCTGCAATGCACTTATTGTACTGTTCCTAAAAATTTAAAAGCCCTTATAATCTTCTTTTGTATGCTTGTTAAAGTTTTAAGATTTTTTAAAGTTTTTAAATTTTTAGGATTTAAGATAGAAGTCTCATCTAATAATAAGATAGTTAATTTCCTGGATGTGACCCTAGACCTCTCGTATAACTCTTATAAACTGTTCATAAAAACTGATCAGCACCCTTCATATATTAATGTTAATTCGAATCACCCAAAGACCATAATTAAACAAGTCCCAAAAACGGTAAATTCGAGAATAAGAAAATTATCAGCAAATGAGAAAATATTCAAAGAGAGTAGTAAGATATATATATATATAGATGCCCTTAAAAATAGCAGTTTTAAGGAAGAGTTTACATATCTAGAAGAAAATATACCTAATGATATTAATAAAGAAAAAAATAAGAAGTATGATCATAAAAATAAAAAATAAAAATTATATGGTTTAACGCCTCTTTTTGTAGACTAGCTAGTATAAATAGAAGTAAATATTTTTTGAAACTCATAGATAAGCACTTTAAACATGATAATATACTACATAGAATATTTGGTAGAAAAATGTTAAAAATTAGTTACTCCTGCACTAAAAATATTTTTCAAATAATCAATAATCATAATAAAGAGATAATTAAGGTATTTCAGAACCGAACAAATAATAATAATAATAATAGTAAACAAAACAAATGTAATTGTAAAATTCGAAATGATTGTCCTATGAATGGATTATGTAACTTAAAAAATGTAGTATATCAATGAATTTTTTTACCCAAAAGAGAATATAAATGATAGAAAAACATGTATTGGAATTTCCTGCATGAAATGGAAAATTACATCCACCAATCATAAATATTCTTTCTCTCATGAACATCTGAAAAATCAAACTGCTCTAAGCATTTTTGGAGTTTGAAAAATAGAGATTCAACCCCTGAGATTCAAGGGTCCATATTAAAAAGGTCAAATACTCCGAAATGTTTTGATAGTAAATGTAATCTGTGTTTAGAAGAAAAGATACAGATTTTATTTTACCCAGAGCCTAAAAAATTATTAAATAAGAGATGTGAATTAATAGC